>LBNU01007726.1:0-10486 GCA_014162995.1 Artemisia annua
AGCCTACTAACTCAATTGGCGTCTTAATTCAATTAAAGCTAGCGTAATGGATACAACCGCATATCAAAACTACCGAAACTAAAGGTTCTCAAGACAAACTATGCATGCACACACGTAAAAGCATATAAGAAAAGTACGGAAACATGATTAAAACAATATAGGCATCATAACTAGGCTAGCACTAGAGGTGCTTAGCCAATCATATTAGAATTAACACTCGAAATAATGTTTACAAGATCCATATATTCGAAATGTAATTGAAATAATGAAATGCTAAAACTTATGGTGATTGAAGTGTGATTTCTTCCTTGGAAAGCCTTCGTATGCTGCTGTAGAAGGGCCTCCTTCTCCTAACGATCTCTGATTTTGTGTGTGAGAAAGTTGATCTTGAAATGCAGAACTTAGGGCTGTATTTATAGGCCCGACGGGAGTTACGGCATAATCACGAAATATGTTACGCCGTAACTGGTAAATCTTATCCAGATCCAGAGTTTACGGCATAATTGATGAATTGTTACATCGTAATAGTCATTTAGGGATTCTTCTACGTCGTAATCTCCAAATGGTTACGCCGTAGAGTATTTATCGGATCTTAGATAACTCTAGTAGTCTTCATTACATCGTATTCCCAAAGGTGTGTTACGCCGTATGTTAATTCTTGATCTTGGGCTACTCTCTTACTCGTTGCTACGCCGTATTCCGTAGTTGTTGTTATGGCGTAGTCTTCATATCTGAGGATTCTTCAAGACTTGAGATGATAGGCTTGGCAGTTACACAAAACTCCCCCACTAGAGCTAAGGTCGGTACAACTCTCGAAGGCAACATTGGGTGAACATATATAAGGTTAAAGGTGTGGTGTCATTACTAACATGCTACGGCGAAAGCGACAAAGGCAATGATACATGACCGGAACGCCGGGCAAGACACCAAGACCTGCTCGAATCCTTCACCTAAGCATGATTCACGACTAAGGGTAGGAATAAACATGGGATTTCACATAATGGGTGTAAAATGAAAAATAAGAAGCAAATAGTCTAAGCCTACAACTAAGTCATCACCATTTACTGTTCGCCCAAGGTCTAAACTTTGAAACGCAGAAATTGGATCATAGCAAGTAAATGTGCCATTAGAGGACGTCATTATGGGCACAAAACTTGATCTTCATGTTGGTGTAGAATTATTCACCAACTTTTTTCTTCAATTGTGACCGAAGTGGCCTCTTCGATACTAAGTCTTTATAAGCTCTTCATCAAGGTGCTATACATAGGTGCACCTGTTTATTTCAAATATCTACATACAGAATTTCTACCACACTAGTGAACAATTCCCAACTCGAACCAAAGATTGAGACTTTACTCAACTCTTTCTGACGTTTTTCACACTTAGTAACCTTAGAAAATGAACTAGTAACACTTTAGTGAAACAATAATATTGATAAAAGATGGTACATGTAATCTAGAGGCTAAGTACTCATTATATAGCCTCATAACTCTTCTCTTCCAAGCAAAAACGTCCCATAATAGTTAATAACCAGAAATGATCAGCCACCAATGATTATGGGGAGTAAATACACCTTTAAATGCAATTTTGTAACAGCAGTCGTTCTCCAACTGATCGGCTAGAGGTCCAACCGATCGGTTGGAGCCTTTTGGTCAAATTCCAGCCGATCCGGTTGCGGGTTGCAGCCGATCGGCTGGATGCCTCCTTTATGTTGTTTCTTTGACTTTTCTTCGCCGATTCTTTTCGCATGTGTTTCCTTTCTTCGTGGCATGTCTTAGTACATTAGAACTTGATATTTCTTTGGTAAATTTGTATAGAAAGCTCGTCTATATCAAATCCTTTGTCCATGCGTTAATTTCATCCTTCTCTTCCATTTGAATCTTTCCCCAACAAGCATGATCACTTCATTTCTTCCATTTTAAGCATCTTTTCACTGCTTTTGGCTATATTTGCATGTATAAACACTTTTCCACGATTAAGTAACAAATGTATACAAATATGACCAATTTCCATACGAAAAACCAACAATAACGCTTCTAAAAACATGTTAACTTTGAGCGTTATCATACCATTTCATTTCAGCGAGTATTTTGTGTGGTCTAGCGAGTAAGGCTAGAATTTCTAGTGAGTTTGGTCCCTAGTCCAGCGAGTTTCATTTATTTAAATTCTTAGCGAGTATAGTTTCTATTATCTAGCGAGTTTGGTGTCTAGTATAGCGAGTATTGTTTTCATTTTTCTTCTGAGTCAAGTTTCGTTTTCTAAGTTTCATTCGTTTATTAAGCCGGGCTTGGCTTTTATCCATCTCATCGTTAATCGAGTGAGGTTTTATTTCCTTAATTCCTAAACGAAACTACGTCGAAATTTCTTAAATCTTTGTAGTTTTATTATAACTTAGTTAACTTTCTTTTCACAATTAGTTTAAGTTTTATTACGTTATATCTTTTATCATTTCTTTAGTTTAATCTTTCTTTTCGTTAATTAAAATCAAAAACTCCAAAAACATTTTACTTTTTACTTTCTTTTATAATTTGTAGATTTAATTTCTTTTGTCTTTTACATATTACTTAGACTTATGTTTTCTTTCCTTGCTCAACTTATTTCGTTTAATTTCGTTCTTTATTTCATTTAAGTTTTAAACAAATTTTCGTAGTATAACTAAAAACCTAATCTCATATTTCAAATTTATTCATCTCACATAACTCACGACTCGAGTGACAAGATCAATACAACCCTCGTTGGGACAACGATCCGTGGTTTACAAGCTTGCTTGTTAGATCGCCACGATCAATGACGGGTTGTATTCCTTAATACCATTCGTAGGGCCGTGCACGATCTTCCCTAACTCTATAAGCGCCTACTTCATCCTATGGCGACACTTTTAGTATCCAAACCATGAAATCACTAATAATTACTTATGCATTAAATACAACCAAATTAATCGTAGTACACATCCGATTCATGTTTCTTAGAACGTTCAAGCATGTTACCAATTGGAAGTTAGCCAGTTTTTCCAAGCCAAACATCGATATCACCCACCCATAACAATTAATAACAAACCATCAACCAATAATCAATAGCTAGGTTTCATTACATCTAAGCAAACACAAGAAAAACCTAGCCTAGCATGTTAATGTAAAGACAAGCATGAGATAAAATAAAACAACACATAGACATATTGAATGATTGATGGAAGACTTATCTTTAATTAAGCATGGATGAAACAAGGGTGGAAAACCCTTGAAAAACACAGTAAATTTGACCTAGGGTTTATCCCTAAAGTTCTCTGATGCAGGTTTTACCGACCAGGTTTTAATATTTATAATTACTCGTTTTACCTAAGGTCTACCTATTTGCACTAACGGACAGAGAATCCGGTCGTGTATAGAATAGTAATGGTAACTCCGAGGTCGTCCCAAGAGCTATGTGGTACGGACTATGCCTAAGTGTAATGTTACTAATTAAAAGAAATAATGGATTGATTGATTGGTTGAAATGAAAATAAAAAAATAAAAAAAATAGCAAATAAAAGTAAAGTTGTGAGCAGTGGGAGAAAAGTGTACTAGCCTAGTTACTTCTCCTATATCATTTTATGTCATGTACCCTATTAAACTAATCTTATGCTTTAGGTGGGGCGGACATATATCACTAGGTGCATATGGTCAAGTTCCCTAGCCTATCTCCCCCGAATCCTGTCAGGAACCATGGCGTTTCCCATGTAGTAAGCCGACGTATGGTATACGGGTTTGAGTCATTAAGTGCCACTACATGCTAGACTTATCTTTAAATGGCCCGTTGTCACGATCATAGGCCATTTCTCTAACTTCTTAAGTTTATCAAGTACGGAAGGTGATCCTATGGTCAATTCGCACACGAGGCAATATGGTCAGTTGTCATCCCTCCCATTTCCTCGCAATCCATCAGGCTAGTGTCCTATGGTCAATTCTTCTAGCCTACTAACTCAATTGGGGTCTTAATTCAATTAAAGCTAGCGTAATGGATACAACCGCATATCAAAACTACCGAAACTAAAGGTTCTCAAGACAAACTATGCATGCACACACGTAAAAGCATATAAGAAAAGTACGGAAACATGATTAAAACAATATAGGCATCATAACTAGGCTAGCACCAGAGGTGCTTAGCCAATCATATTAGAATTAACACTCGAAATAATGTTTACAAGATCCATATATTCGAAATGTAATTGAAATAATGAAATGCTAAAACTTATGGTGATTGAAGTGTGATTTCTCCCTTGGAAAGCCTTCGTATGCTGCTGTAGAAGGGCCTCCTAAAAGCTCCTAACGATCTCTGATTTTGTGTGTGAGAAAGTTGATCTTGAAATGCAGAAATTAGGGCTGTATTTATAGGCCCGACGGGAGTTACGGCGTAATCACGAAATGTGTTACGCCGTAACTGGTAAATCTTATCCAGATCCAGAGTTTACGGCGTAATTGATGAATTGTTACGCCGTAATAGTCATTTAGGGATTCTTCTACGTCGTAATCTCCAAATGGTTACGCCGTAGAGTATTTATCGGATCTGAGATAACTCTAGTAGTCTTCATTACGTCGTATTCCCAAAGGTGTGTTACGCCGTATGTTAATTCTTGATCTTGGACTACTCTCGTACTCGTTGCTACGCCGTATTCCGTAGTTGTTGTTACGGCGTAGTCTTCATATCTGAGGATTCTTCAAGACTTGAGATGGTTACGGCGTAAACTATGAAATGTGTTACGCCGTAACTGTTGATTCGTGTTGACTTTGGTCTTCATAGTAGAAATCCTTGCTACGGCGTAGTTGAGAGATTGAGTTACGCCGTAGCTTTTTCCAGCATACTTGGATTTGTCTATCTTTTGCATGTACTTTCCAATTTCCTCGTCTCTTTAGCTCCTATGCTCACTCGTAACCTGAATACAAAATATGAAGAGATAATAGCATATATTCACATTATTAACAATATAAATGAGCATAATAGGGGGAAATTGACACTTAAATATCAGGGTAATTTGATGTTATCAAATATCCCCCCACTTGAACTCTACTTGCCCTCAAGTAGACCTCGTTAGAAGTATTCTCAAAAAGATATCCCCCAATATAACTCGGGAAATATGAGTTTAAAAATATCCTATGCTAGAATTTTTCAAAGCCGAACACCTCACGAAAAGGGAAACAAACACTCACTCTCTCTATATTCTAAGTGTCAATTTTCGGGGTGATCACTCATTGCACAGTCATAGTATGTATTCTATCATAGGCTTGGCAGTTACACAAAACTCCCCCACTAGAGCTAAGGTCGGTACAACTCTCGAAGGCAACATTGGGTGAACATATATAAGGTTAAGGGTGTGGTGTCGTTACTAACATGCTACGGCGAAAGCGACAAAGGAAATGATACATGACCGGAACGCCGGGCAAGACACCAAGACCTGCTCGAATCCTTCACCTAAGCATGATTCACGACTAAGGGTAGGAATAAACATGGGATTTCACATAATGGGTGTAAAATGAAAAATAAGAAGCAAATAGTCTAAGCCTACAACTAAGTCATCACCATTTACCGTTCGCCCAAGGTCTAAACTTTGAAACGCAGAAATTGGATCATAGCAAGTAAATGTGCCATTAGAGGACGTCATTATGGGCACAAAACTTGATCTTCATGTTGGTGTAGAATTATTCACCAACTCTTTTCTTCAATTGTGACCGAAGTGGCCTCTTCGATACTAAGTCTTTATAAGCTCTTCATCAAGGTGCTATACATAGGTGCACCTGTTTATTTCAAATATCTACATACGGAATTTCACATTTTTTTAACAACAATATACATCCCCCCCACTTGAGATGAACAATACATGAGAAATTGGGGGGGTCTTTAAATGATCTTCAATGATATGTCTTTGTAGCTGTGATTCCTGAATTCATCCATTTAGACCTCGAACTAGGGCAAACAACAACTTCCCAATCATAGACTAGACTACACAGTAGGCTAAGGTGTAATGGTGTATCGAAACAATATATTTTGGGTAAGAATCTAAAGGAATGGCTCAAAAGGGTGTAACTAGGGGTATCTTGCACTAAAGATGAGTGCAACAAAAGGGTTTACACGGGGGTCGAGAAGTCGAGGTGACTAATCGATAAACACACACATATAAGGCTATTTGGGTGATAATCCTAAAACATTGCCTTCTGAAATTGTCCCTTCCAAATGTGTCTAGCACATTACTCGTCTATGGGTTTGAAATGATGTAAAAGCCAAGTTCTAAAGTTTACAAAACTCCCGGCACACTCAATATTTTGGTGGATTTGGGTAAACAGGGTGAAACTGAATAGGCTAATCCTCACCATATTAATTCAAGGGTTAAATGCGCTCGGCTAAGGTCTATTCTAGTTCGGTTAAGAAAAACATGTCAAAAGTTTAAAAAAGGCAAAATTTTTCAAAATAAACTAGAAAAATGAGGGCTCATAAAGTTCAAGATAATTCTACTCCCGTCCCCCCACTTGAAATGTACAAAGTCCCTTTTGTACTAAAAATTAAGTAAATATGAAGAGAAGGTAGAATTAGAGCGAGAACTTCCCTGAAATTTGCTCCAAAAAATCAAAGAAGGATCACGAGAAGTCTTCGTGCCTTCAACTAGCCTTTATAAGCAAACTTCATTTCCCTGAAATCACAACACTACCACAAGCATAAATCTAAAAAAATAAAAATAAAAAGAAAAATCCTAACTCACTTTCGTAGGAATCACGGTTGCATTTAGCATATGCAACAAGCCTTTTAAACCACTTGGTGTCCCAAGTGGACGAGTTAAGTCTCGTGAGGGCTTACAGGGAACATACTCACAAAGTTCATTTAATTACTATCACAAGTTTAGTATGTTTGAAAATATTTTGAAGGATACACCTCAGAGAAGTGTTATGGCGTAACCAAGGAAATGAGTTACGCCGTAATCAGAGAAAACCTAGAGAGATCAGCTACGGTAGGAAGGTTACGGCGTAGTTATAGCACTTAGTTACGCCGTAATGGCTGATCCGAGAGTATCAGTTTCTGCAGTAAACAGATTCTCTCGCTCCTCCATGCTCCAAATCCTGCAAAAATATAAGACAAACATACAAACCAACAAAATCAAAGAAAAGGATAATACGGGTTGTCTCCCGTAAGAGCACTTTTGTTTATTAACGAGTCTTTAAGTTAGACTCATTCCCACGGTTGATCACGTGTGTGGTCGGGACAAAATTTCCGACTCCATGTTCTTAGAAGTCTTGGGTCTATCCCACACCGTTGGGGCTACATATTGTACCAAAGTAAGTCGATTCCGTTTAAAAAAATTTGCTTTTGCCCATTCGTTGCGATGATGAATTTCGTCCTTAGCACTTAACTGGTTTTCTCCAAACTTAACTTTTAACCAGTTTCTAAATGAGATTCCATGATATCCCACTTCAGATCTCTTATATTCGTTAAAACATGCCCATTGGTATCTTTTCGCTACATCGCCATGAATCAGTTTGCCTCCATTTCATTTCTTTCGTGTCGGATCACACGTTGGCCATGCTTGCGTGATTCCATTTTCTATCATTAATGCCGGTTTGCAAAAATGGCATGTCCACTTGACTACTTCATCGGAGTTAATACTATTTTGGTAATTCTTATCCCACAAGTTTCGATCGAAATCCGAGTCTTCATAGCATGACCAGATTCTTGTCTATCTTTTGAGTCGTCTCAATCTTAGTTGTCCTCCTCCGTTGCTAGGTTTTGTGCTCGGGCAACATGATGGTATATATAGCTTCCCGTTATCAGCAGTCGCAATAGGTTCACAAAAGTGTTTTACCACGGAAATTGTTACTGGTTCTTCACCTCTCCACGGTTCGAGAGGTGGGTCCTTAACATCCAATTCCCCTTCAAACGATTCTCCACCGTCTTTTTTGGTTTCCTGACCGACGTTATGCGCATATAATAGACATAGAGGAGTCATGTAGTTAAATACCTCATCAGAAGCTTCATGCGCCACGGGAAAAAGTTCCTTGTTTGTAGTGTTAGTTACGCATGAACTGGCTACCTCCTTATTTTTAACTATCAACGTCTTATTCATCTTGAAATGCGATGTGTCTTTGCGTTTAGCGAGTGTTAATGCCTATTTCAAGTTTTACATTTATATTTAGCCACTTATCGATAACACACACACTTAACGAGCAGTGTACCGGTAAGTTTGTTACGTGATAATGGTATGCAGATGTCGATCACTAAGAGTGGAACGTATTATCTAGTTATCCTAATCAGTATTTTAATATCTAAGTTAGCTTTACAGTCTAATCTAACGAAAGGGGTTCAGCCTGAGAGACTGACACAGTTTGGTTATTTTAATTAAACAGTAAAAACTAATGAGAACAAATCAACGAATAACATACATGTACACAGATAGATAATAGAGACAATAAGAAGACCTGTCCTGATAATTAAGCAGCTTGTCACTTATTTTATTGCTAGTTTTATATGACGTGTATATAATTAAGCCCGTACTCGTTGGTTTCATTATATCGGCGAGTAAACCCTTAATGGTTACTTATGAATATCCTACTTATCCAAAGACATCGGATTAAATAGGCGAGAAAGGGGTATGGCAGCCCAAGCAGTGCTCAGCTAGAGACAGAGGTAATCAATGCACTAATATAAGTTCACCAAAGACATCAAACATATAAACTTTAATTGATGGGAAAGCAATTTTAAGGCGGGTATTTGATTTTGCGTACTCACAAACTACCGGCCATCAATCCTGATGAATTAAAGCTTACTATTACAATAAAACAAAACTACTTAATGAATTGAATACATGCAGGACCTTCTTACAGCTCTAAGATCTTTGTTTGGGGTGTGTCTTGTGTTGCTTGTTCGTCTGAATTCGCCTCCTTAGGGTTATGGTGCACACAAAATTCGTCTAGGTCTTGGGGTATTTATAGTTTTTGTCTGAGGGTTCAATGCGGCGCATGTAATGTGCAGATGCGGCGCATTGACTTAACTTCGCGTGGGGTCCAAGCTTATTATATTCTAGAATATTCATACACCGCCAATAGATGCGGCGTAACTTGAATCTTTATGCGGCGCATGTCCTTCAGTTGGCTTGGATTGTTTCTGGTGAAGTCTTGATAGTGATACGCCGTATGTCAATTGTGTGATGCGGCGTATCTGGAGTAGAACGAGCTTGATCTTCTTCTTTGAGCAAAGTTTCATATGCGGCGCATGGTAGAATTCCATGCGGCGCATTCTTCAAAGTCAGGCAATGGTCTTCGAATTCATCTAAGTATGATATTGCGGCGTATCTGTTGAGTTAGATACGGCGCATCTTCTGGGTTTCAGTAGACTTTTGACATCTTGCTCATTTTGCTCCGTAATTCGTCCAAAATTGCCAAGTTTCACCTTTTACCTTATTTTACCTGAGAATCACTAAAGTAAACATTAAAGCACCGATTCTCATACATAATAGAGTAAAACAAGTTAAATAAATATGATAAATGATGATAATAAAATGTACTTATTTGAGTTCATCATATCCCCCCACTTGAACTTTACTTGTCCCTAAGTAAACCTTAGATTTAATCTTATGAAAATGTATCCTAAAAGGTATTAGGATTTGTTTTTAATAGTTAAGCACGTATTCGTTTTATAATAATCACACAACCAACCACTTAACGAAGTAGAAACAAAAAAATTTTTCAATATAAAACAATTCTAAATCGTTTAGTTGCTAGTTGTGACGAATATTCTATCATAAGCTTGACAAGTATACGCATCTCTCCCAGTAAAGCCAAGGAGTAACAAGTCTAAAGCGGTAAAATGGGTTAGTTGGTTAAGGGTTGATCATCCTTTTTAATCTCTATCGATCTCATGTTCCAGAAAAGGCGACAAAATCACGAATACATGATCGAATCCACGACGACAATACTCGCAATTGCTCAATTCCTTAACTCGAATAGGCTAAAGTAGGACTAAGTAATCTTCACTAATAATATTATATCAAAAAGGGCGACAAAATCATAAATACATAGCCGAATCCACGACTACGATACTTAAGATTGCTCAAATCCGTAATCTCAATAAATCAAAGGTTCGGATGAAAAATGATATAGGGTATGGATAATATTTGGGATATAAATTGGTGTAAAATAAAAATGAACAAAAGAAATAGATTAAAATCCTAAGTGTGGTTAATTACTTTCCCAACCATCCCATGAATAAGACTCATATCATTGAATAACTCATACTTTTGACTCATGTAACTAACGCGTTAAGTAGACACGAATTATACTCAATAAAATCTTAAACAAAGAATAATCTTAGTTGGCGTTCCCGTAACGGCCAACTCCCATTCAATCATAAATATAATATAAAACAACAAATAGTGGTGTTATCTCCCACTTTACAAAACTTTACATAAGTTGGTTAAAACAAACTTCCAACTTTTTCTTCTTTCTTTTTTCTTTTCTATATATACATATAT
>LBNU01007726.1:10684-22047 GCA_014162995.1 Artemisia annua
ATATATATATATATATATATATATATATATATATATATATATATTTTAAACTTTAATTGTGTAAAATTTCACAACTTTTTCTATCACGATTTTTCCGGATAATTTTTCCATACTTTTCATAACTTTCAGAAATAACTGTAATAGTGAAAGTAGTAAACACACGAAAAATAAACTAAAAATATACAATATGTACTTTCACTCCAATTGCATTGTGCAATTTCCCGACCTAACCAATGATAAGGAATTACGCACGCGTACACAGGTAACGTAAGAAAACACACTTTGCCTAAAGTAACTAACCACGGATTTCAATCTACAGGGTAGGCTAAGGTGTAAGGGTGTAACGAAACATTTTAACAAAGGTGTAAGAAACGAAAGGAATGGCTCTGAGGGTTTTTCTAGGGGTATCTTACTCTAAAAATGAGAGTAACAAAAGGGTTTATACGGGGTTTAACTAACCAGTGTAGTTAGTTAATATCACATAACATATAAAGGCTTTTTGGGTGTAACCCTAGAATTTTACCAAGTTAGACAAGTCACTCCAATTATATCGATAATACTCATTATGGTGGTCTCGAATAGTATACAAGCCAAGTTCTAAAGTTTACAAGTCACCAGCACACTAAAGTTTTTGATTATAGGCAAAAAGTAATGTTATGTGTGCGGCCATGTAATTTAGACTTAACAAAAACATGCTAAAATTTTTTAAATTTTGATATATTAAGTGCATTTTAAGCATATTTTGAAAAAGTTTGGACAAGTAAGTGTTCTAATTCTCAGTGTTCTAATTCTCCATCCCCCCAATTAAGTTAAACAACGTCCTCGTTGTTTGTTTTAAAGGTTTAAGAACTGGAAAATAAAACAATTAGAACAGAAAAACTTCCCTGATATTTGCTCGGAATGATCCTCCATTATGTGTTTACGAGCAAAGATCAACTTTCTTGTGGATTAGAACGTTTAAGCTTCATGAATGATGTTTCCACAAAAAGTGCAGGAATGTATAATACCGCCTAGACTTTAACACACCTAGTTAAGAAGGTTCAAACTTGCATAATACATTAGTAGTTAGTAAAAATAAAACCTAAAAATTAAAAATTAAAAATCATCAGGTCAGTCGATACGCCGCATCCTATGGAAGAAGATGCGCCGTATCGAGCCTGGAATTAATACGAATCAGAATAAAAGATGTGTCGCATCCTTAACCAGGGATGCGCCGCATTAAATAAACTGACAGAATGTTTTAAAGTCAAAAATAAAAATGCAGAAAAATAAAAAGATATGACCAATGCAGATGATACGCCGCATCCTATGATGAAGATGCGCCACATCTTTTGCAGGTCTGACAGACTCGACACAAACAGAAAATAAGATATAAATTCGGGTTGTCTCCCAGTCAGCACTTGTCTTTATTCCAGAGTCTTCAAGTTAGACTCACGTTCAGCTCCTATTATGTTCTTGTCAAACTCGACAACCTCGTTATCTGCGTTGTCGATGTAATTATCAAAGTACTTCTTTTCAGGTCGTGCCTTTGGAACAAATCTTCCTTAATCGCTATTGACAATTGGTGCACTTCATTGCCAATTCTCTAACCATATTTTCTTGTTCCTTCAGCAACAATTCATTAGTGATCTTGAATTCTTTGATAAAAGTTTGATTCTTGGTCATCCGAACCAGCTTGGAAAATATCAATCATGATTCCTGAAATACAAAACAAATAGGCTTCGAAGTAAAAGCTTTCTAAGAGACAGGAAGTTGATTAGAATATTCTCCGTTCGGGATAAATAAAAGTTTGCTGATATCTACAGACGATGCGCCGTATCCTGGAAAAAGGATATGTCGTATCTTATTACTTTAAAAATTATAATCAGACTTTTATTCAGAAGATAGATACGCCGCTTTTTGAATTAGAATGCACCGTATCTGTTAAATATAAAAAATCAATTATATTTATAAAAATTAAATGCGCCGTATTAGCAGAAGCTAATGCGCCGTATTTTCGTTACACTTCAAAATACAAGATTTTTGATTAAGTAGATGCGCCGTATCGATAAAAATCGATGCGTCGCTTCTGTTTAATAATTCGAAAAGTGTTTTTAATTTAATTATTAAATACAGATGCGTCGCATGGCGTTAGGGTTTCGAAAAATTCTTTATTAAAAACAGAATACGCCGTATCTTGGGGAAAGATGCGTCGTACTCGAGTTATTAAACGCGTTGTATTTTATTAAATTAAAACGCAATACGCCGCATCCGAGAAACAGATGCGCCGTATCGTTTGTATCAGCACAATACAACGACAGCAGTTAGTACAAGAAAGAAAAATAAAATAAAATAAAATAAAATAAAAATAAAATAAAAAGAAAATTACAGAAAATAAAAACACACAAAAACAGTAAATATGCAAATTATACAATGAATGCAAACTATCTATTATACAACAAGTTAGGGGTTAGTGTCTAAAAACCTAATAAAAAGAAAAACTAATTAAAATACTAATAAATTTAACAGATAATAACAATTCACTCCCCGGCAACGGCGCCGAAAACTTGATGTGTGCGATGTGTCGTTGCGGTTTAGCAGTGTTAATGCCTATTCAAGTTTTACATTTATATTTAGCAGACTTATCAATAACACACAAGCACACTTAACGAGCAGTGTACCCGGTCAGTTTTTATATAATGGTAAGCAGAGTGTCGATCACTAAGAGTGGAACGTATTATCTAGTTATCCTAATCAGTATTTTAATATCTAAGTTAGCTTTACAGTCTAATCTAACGAAAGGGGTTCAGCCTGAGAGACTGGCACAGTTTAGTTATTTTAATTAAACAGTAAAAACTAATGAGAACAAATCAGCGAATAGCATACACGTACACAGATAGATAATAGAGACAATAAGAAGACTTGTCCTGATAATTAAGCAGCTTGTCACTTGTTTTATTGCTAGTTTTATATGAAGTTTATATAATTAAGCCCGTACTCGTTGGTTTCATTATATCGGCGAGTAAACCCTTAATGATTACTTATTAATATCCTACTTATCCAAAGACATCGGATTAAATAGGCGAGGAAGGGGTATGGCAGCCCAAGCAGTGCTCAGCTAGACACAAAGGTAATCAATGCACTAATATAAGTTCATCAAAGACATCAAACATATAAACTTTAATTGATGGGAAAGCAATTTTAAGGCGGGCATTTGATTTTGCGTACTCACAAACTACCGGCCATCAATCCTGATGAATTAAAGCTTACTATTACAATAAAACAAAACTACTTAATGAATTGAATACATGCAGGACCTTCTTACAGCTCTAAGATCTTCGTTTGGGGTGTGTCTTGTGTTTCTTGTTCGTCTGAATTCGCCTCCTTAGGGTTATGGTGCACACAATATTCGTCTAGGTCTTGGGGTATTTATAGTTTCTGTCTGAGGGTTCGATGCGGCGCATGTAATGAGCTGATGCGGCGCATTGACTTAACTTCGCGTGGGGTCCAAGCTTATTATATTCTGGAATATTCGTACACCGCCATTAGATGCGGCGTAACTTGAATCTTTATGCGGCGCATGTCCTTCAGTTGTCTTGGATTGTTTCTGGTGAAGTCTTGATAGTGATACGCCATATGTCAATTGTGTGATGCAGCGTATCTGGAGTAGAACGAGCTTGATCTTCTTCTTTGACCAAAGTTTCATATGCGGCGCATGATAGAATTCCATGCGGCGCATTCTTCAAAGTCAGGCAATGGTCTTCGAATTCAGCTAAGTATGATATTGCGGCGTATCTGTTGAGTTAGATACGACGCATCTTCTGGGTTTCAGTAGACTTTTGACATCTTGCTCATTTTGCTCCGTAATTAGTCCAAAATCACCAAGTTTCACGTTTTACCTGGTTTTACCTGAGAATCACTAAAGTAAACATTAAAGCACCGATTCTCATACATAATAGAGTAAAACAAGTTAAATAAATAGGATAAATGATGATAATAAAATGTACTTATTTGAGTTCATCAGTAACCCTTTCATCATAGGCTCCCAATGAAATTTCTTTCATGAAAACGTTGATGCGAGCTCGTGCAGTTGCAAGGAAAAGTCTCCCAAGGATAAGGTCTTCATTAGGAGTGTTTGCCATGTCAATAACGACAAAATCAGCCGGGAATAGGAAACGGTCGATCTTTATAATGACATTATTAAAAATGCCCACGGGAGTGGCCCTAGTCATGTTGGCCATTTCAATCACCAGATTTGTCTTCTCTAAGCAAATAATGTTTAAAGATTGGAATAAGGATAATGGCATGACATTGATGCTTGATCCCAAATCAGCTAATGCTGTTAGGCTATGTTTCCCGATCGAGCATGGAAGGGCGAAACTTTCCGCACTATCTTCTTTGTTTGGCAATCGTATCGGTGCTCCTTCGGGTTGTCTACGTTGTCTTGTATATCTGAATCATCAAATGGTGCATAATGAAAGTAATCTACAGAATCTTCGATCTCATCCTTAGTTATAAGAGCCATGCATGTTCCCACAGACTTGCTTCTTATGGCTTGTCGTTTGTGTAATTCGTCACTAAGCCTTTCAATTGTAGTTTCAAGATTTTTAAGAGACTTATCGTGACTGTTAAGGCTTTTGTTGGTGCTTTCTTGAAACTCCATTAACCAATTATCTTGTTCTTTCTGTCTTTTTGCTGATTCTTCCAAATATTTGGTTATGGTTTCTTCTAATTTTGATCTTCTTTCCCCGTAAGGAGTTCTGTTGAAGTTTCCAGGTGGTCCCACACGATAACCATTGCTATTGCTATAAAATGGTCGTCCATCACCGTACTTGGCCTCTTCGACTCTTTTTTCCGTTAATGGGCAATCCTTTGCGAGGTGGGCTCCTTCGCAAATGTCGCATCCGACTTGGATAGCATGGACGTTTTCCTTTAACCTCTTCACTTCCCTTCCTAGGTTCTCAAATTGATTAGTAAGGGCGTTCATACCTTCAAACTTCCTCCGGTACTTCTTGTGCTACCTCCATCGTGCCATTTTTGTGAATGGTCAGGCATATCTTGAATTATATCCAAGGCTCGAGAAGGTGTCATTCATGGGATAGGACCTTGGGAATCAATCATCCGTCTAGTAGCAATGTTGATACCTTTATAGAACAAGTTAACCTTTTGTTGAATGTTCACGTCATGTGTAGGGCATCTATACAAGAGGTCATTAAATCTGTCCCATGCTTGGTACAATGTTTCGTCTTCCTCTTGTCTGAAGTTATGGATCTCCTCCAATTGTTTTGTTGTTCGTGAAGGAGGGCAAAAACGTTGAATGAAGTTCTTTTTGAGGAAATTCCAAGTGTTGATGGTTCCCGGAGGCAACCTATCAACCCATCTTTTAGCTGCTCCGGAAAGTGTCATAGGGAACACTCGGAGCATGACTGCGTCAAGAGAAACACCTGGTATGTTGAAGAGACTAGTAATGTAGAGCACATTTTCCACGTGCTCGTAAGCATCTTCCATCTTGAGTCCAGCAAACGGTTTCTCTCTTAGTTCCCTCATAAACTGCGACTTGATTTCGAATTGAACATCCGCTCCAATCATTGGCCTCACAAGGCCCAGTCCTTGCTCGTCCCTAGTCATAGCAAGGTACTCTTCCAAAGTAAGAGTATCGATATCGACTACTTCCATGGTACCTGAAACTAAAAACGAAAATATAAGAAAAACAAAATAAAACTAAAAAATTTAAAAACTTAAACAAAAATCCTATTATAGCTCCCCGGCAACGGCGCCAAAAACTTGATGCAGGTTTTACCGACCAGGTTTTAATATTTATAATTACTCGTTTTACCTAATGTCTACCTATTTGCACTAAAGGACAGAGAATCCGATCGTGTATAGAATAGTAATGGTAACTCCGAGGTCGTCCCAAGAGCTATGTGGTGCGGACTATGCCTAAGTCTAATGTCACTAATTAAAAGAAATAATGGATTGATTGATTGGTTGAAATGAAAATAAAACAATAAAACAAATAGCAAATAAAAGTAAAGTTGTGAGCAGTGGGAGAAAAGTGTACTAGCCTAGTTACTTCTCCTATATCATTTTATGTCATGTTCCCTATTAAACTAACCTTATGCTTTAGGTGGGGCGGACATATATTACTAGGTGCATATGGTCAAGTTCCTTAGCCTATCTCCCCCGAATCTTGTCAGGAACCATGGCGTTTCCCATGTAGTAAGCCGACGTATGGTATACGGGTTTGAGTCATTAAGTGCCACTACATGCTAGACTTATCTTTAAATGGCCCGTTGTCACGATCATAGGCCATTTCTCTAACTTCTTAAGTTTATCAAGTACGGAAGGTGATCCTATGGTCAATTCGCAGATGAGGCAATATGGTCAGTTGTCATCCCTCCCATTTCCTCGCAATCCATCAGGCTAGTGTCCTATGGTCAATTTTTCTAGCCTACTAACTCAATTGGGGTCTTAATTCAGTTAAAGCTAGCGTAATGGATACCACCGCATATCAAAACTACCAAAACTAAAGGTTCTCAAGACAAACTATGCATGCACACACGTAAAAGCATATAAGAAAAGTACGAAAACCTGATTAAAAAAATATAGGCATCATAACTAGGCTAGCACCAGAGGTGCTTAGCCAATCATATTAGAATTAACACTCGAAATAATGTTTACAAGATCCATATATTCGAAATGTAATTGAAATAATGAAATGCTAAAACTTATGGTGTTTGAAGTGTGATTTCTCCCTTGGAAAGCCTTCGTATGCTGCTGTAGAAGGGCCTCCTAAAAGCTCCTAACGATCTCTGATTTTGTGTGTGAGAAAGTTGATCTTGAAATGCAGAAATTAGGGCTGTATTTATAGGCCCGACGGGAGTTATGGCGTAATTACGAAATGTGTTACGCCGTAACTGGTAAATCTTATCCAGTTCCAGAGTTTACGGTGTAATTGATGAATTGTTACGCCGTAATAGTCATTTAGGGATTCTTCTACGTCGTAATCTCCAAATGGTTACGCCGTAGAGTATTTATCGGATCTGAGATAACTCTAGTAGTCTTCATTACGTCATATTCCCAAAGTTGTGTTACGCCATATGTTAATTCTTGATCTTGGGCTACTCTCGTACTCGTTGCTACGCCGTATTCCGTAGTTGTTGTTACGGCGTAATCTTCATATCTGAGGATTCTTCAAGACTTGAGATGGTTACGGCGTAAACTATGAAATGTGTTACGCTGTAACTGTTGATTCATGTTGACTTTGGTCTTCATAGTAGAAATCCTTGCTACGGTGTAGTTGAGAGATTGAGTTACGCCGTAGCTTTTTCCAGCATACTTGGATTTGTCTATCTTATGCATGTACTCTCCAATTTCCTCGTCTCTTTAGCTCCTATGCTCACTCGTAACCTGAATACAAAATATGAAGAGATAATAGCATATATTCAGATTATTAACAATATAAATGAGCATAATAGGGGGAAATTGACACTTAAATATCAGGGTAATTTGATGTTATCACTCTCCCAAAAGTTGCACACTTTAATGAAAGAAAATCCTAAAATATATATAGAACTTACATTCTGACGGCATCAGGTTATAACTTTTGACGCCGTCAACCCGCCGTGTTTAGGGTTTTCGGATCACCTAGATCCACTTCTGACGCCGTCACCTTGTAATTCCTTCTGGGCCGTCTCTCTTTAGGAGAACACCTGACGGCCTAGACTTCATAACACCTGACGCCGTCAGGTGTTTATTCTTCAATTCTTCACTTGGGCGTCTAGTAAAGTCTGAATCCAACTCCTTTATCATCAAGTGATGGCGTCAGCTCGTAGCTCCTGATGTCGTCAGGTAGGATTTCCAGCATGCTTTGAGACTTTGTCGTTTTCTTCACTTTTATGCTCCAAAAACGTCTAAAATGCAATGTTTTCCAGAATTCCTCCCAAAAGTACCTAAAATGACAAAAGGAACGATTTAAGGTAATATTTGATCATAAAATAATGATTTAGGGATTAAATGACCCCCTAAAAGCGTAACACTTTTCGCCTCATCAAGTACCCTTACACTTGAGATTTTCTTGTCCTCAAGCAAATGCGCCTTTATTCCAATCAAAATATGAGCTAGGGGTCATTTAACATAAATATAAAAGTAATTACAACAAATAGTCATTCCACCCTAGTCATAACAAGCACGGAAATCATATACTAGCAGCTAACAAATAGTGTTTGGATACTCTCATCTCTCGGGTGTTATAAACCTATATAACTAAATGGAAATGGAAAAATATCACTCACTACCTGTCATAGCAAATAGATTACCATAGGCTTGGGAAAGGATCAAAAACCTCCTCCACTAGGCGTAAGCACCTAAGATAAACTATCAAAGAGGGCTTTTCAAGGGTTATAATGTTAGGTGTAGGGATATGATAAACACGGTTTGTTGGAATAAAGGATATTTTTACTAGTGGCGAGTTAATTATCTTGATCAAATACATGTACAATACGGCGTTGCTAAGCCAAGACTCGACTAAACTTAAGTTAATAAAACAAAAACTTAAAATAATCATAAAAGGAAACGGGATGGTAGTCCGTATGTTTTTTTTCTCTTTTCTTTTTCTATTTTTTTTCTTTTTCTTGATTTTTCGATTATTTATTTTTTATTTTTTATTTATTTTTTATTTTTTTTGCATACACTCTTGCCCTACCATCCAAAATAATACATCATAGGGGCCTCGGTTCTCCCCTTACACTTGAACTTTTACATACTTTACAAATAACTATTCAAATGACTTGAATTAAGATAATCGAAAAACTTGGAGTACTTTAAAATATTAACGCACATATGGGGGTAATAATTGACTTCTTCCCCATTACTCCATTACATTAGTACTTTACCCATGAGTCCCAATCATCCCAAAACAATATGTACAAGATATGACTCGACTTAGCAACCATGTAATCAATTAGACAATTAACTAAGGGTTTAAACAAATGTTGTAACAATAATGCACTAAAGATGAGTGCATACAAGGTAGGCTTAGGCGATTTGGGTGTAAATTTGGGGTGGATTGTAAACAAATTCTTCCTTTAAGTAAAATGCTTAAAGTTAGAAACGAAAAAGATAGGCTCTAAGGGTTGTACTAGGGGTATCGTGTACTAAAAATGAGTACATCGCAAGGGTGTGGGAGAATTACTTGACCAATGAAGTCAATGTAATTATAATAACATAGGTGTAAAACAAGGGGTTATCCTAATGCCTCTTATCATGTAGTAAATCTAACTAGACGAATGTAGTCTCACTTGTCGACTTGGGATGGTCACTAACGCAAGTTCTAGAATCTACATACCACCGGTACACACACAAGCATAAATGCTTTTCCTAACAATTCTAGGGGCGAACCTCACATATTTGGGGGAATTTTTTTTTTGAGTGGTACGGTTTTTTGTGCTAGTAATACAACTCCTATCCATGAGACGCTTATTAAGACTAAAGTTTTACTCCTATATGATGTAAAATTTTTTTAATTTGGTGTTAAAATTGCCCTAACAAATATTTCTCTCAGTTTTCTTACACATCTACCATTAAACAAACAAAAATCAAGTGCAATTATAATTTCTAAGGTGTCTTCATTTACCCCCCCCCCCTTACACTTAAGCTGAACATTGTCCCCAATGTTTCAATAAAAAGATGTAAAAGTAAAGAAAATGAAAGAATGAAACAAATACTCCCCTGATTCGTTTGGTGTGGATGGTGTGGTAACATGGCTAAATCCTCCTCCAAGATGATGTAGAAGCTTCAAGATTAAAGCAGCGTCAAAAGCTTGATTCCGTGTACATCTCCTTGTCCAATATAACCTGTTAAATCTGGAAAACAATCTAGGCAAACCTCGCGTAAAATCAGCGGTAAAATCTATATAAGGATATAATGTTTTTGGAATGAATGTTCTGGAGTTAAAGATTTAGTAAATTTTCACAATCCCGGCAGAAAAACAGAACTTGCATAATTTTCAGAAAATTACTGCCTGACGCCGTCAGGTTGTAAGACCTGACGCCGTCAGAACTGATCTGACAGAATTTTTATGTTTAGTTTCCGAAAAATTTCTGGAAAAACCAATACCTTAATTCCTGGAATCCTGCAAAACTTCATTATGACTCGATACAAGCATTTGACTCAAACAAATACTAATATGTATGTTTATTTAATATTGTTATGATTCATGTTCAATTCGTTATTTTAAAACAAATTTACATTTCCCTTACACTTATCTTTTGCAAAATACCTTTATATGTAGTTAAGACGAAGTTAAAAACAAAATAAAGCATTTTCACAATTTAACTCGAAACATGATCCATTAGCAATAAAAATAAAGCATACATACGGAAAAAAATAAAATCAAACAAACAAACAAACAAAACAAATAAAGCTTGGGTTGCCTCCCAAGAAGCGCTATTCTTTATTAACGAGCCTTGTAGCTAGACTCAAACTCCATCTTTGGTCGCGGTCTCTAGGTCATCCTCTTGTTTAATCTTATATTCCGGACCTAGTTGCAAGCATTCTTTGTAGAAACCAAATATTCTACCGATAACATAGTCTACTCGTTTACATCTATCCTCATCATTCCTATAGTAGACCGCTTTCTTATGCTCCTTCTCAAGGTTTGACAAGAGTCGGTATTGCTCTATCTTATATGGCATTTGGTAGGCTATTTCATCGGTCTCATCCTTGAATCTAACTATCCCTAGAGATGGGTCATAATTCATTTTAGAGGCTTCAACAAACGGCTTCCCAAAAACTACTTGAGTCAAGCATGCATCTACTACCGGACGAATATCTTCTACAATCACAAATTCGGTGACATAGGTGAAGTTTCCTACATACACATGTAATCCTTTTACTCTCCCTACAAAGTTACTCATCCAACCCGTGTTGGGAAATATCCTAGGTCCAAGTTGCTTTTCCATTATCCAATTGTAATGGATCCTAGTCATGATGTTTATTGGAGATTTAAGGTCTATGTAGGCTTTCCACACATGCACATGCCCAATGTTGCATGGTATATTGATATTGGATGGGTCGCCCGTTTTAATAATTGGATTAGCTAAGAAGTATGGTGTCTCGAGGTCATCGAATAAATCCTTATGGTAATCACATTCTTCCTTAGTGGGTAACCTATTGAAGTAGTCTTCCCCATTCTTTACTTCTTCTACTTCATTTTTCTTACCCTCCTCAACTTCATTATTAGATTCACTATCAACCCCAATCATATTCTTATCATCTTCTTCCTTATCCTTATCGATTGACCTAATAGTGACAACGTTGACAAAGTGGACGTGTTTGGATGATGAGGGGTCCTTGACTTGGGTTCCGCTATTTGTGCTTCTAGC
>LBNU01007726.1:23101-33913 GCA_014162995.1 Artemisia annua
ATCATAAGCCATTTCTCTAACTTCTTAAGTTTATCAAGTACGGAAGGTGATCCTATGGTCAATTCGCACACGAGGCAATATGGTTAGTTGTTATCCCTCCCATTTCCTCACAACCCATCAGGCTAGTGTCCTATGGTCAATTCTTCTAGCCTACAAACTCAATTGGGGTCTTAATTCAATTAAAGCTAGCATAATGGATACAACCGCATATCAAAACTACCGAAACTAAAGGTTCTCAAGACAAACTATGCATGCACACACGTAAAAGCATATAAGAAAAGTACGAAAACATGATTAAAACAATATAGGCATCATAACTAGGCTAGCACCAGAGGTGTTTAGCCAATCATATTATAATTAACACTCGAAATAATGTTTACAAGATCCATATATTCGAAATGTAATTGAAATAATGAAATGCTAAAACTTATGGTGATTGAAGTGTGATTTCTCCCTTGGAAAGCCTTCGTATGCTGCTGTAGAAGGGCCTCCTAAAAGCTCCTAACGATCTCTGATTTTGTTGTGAGAAAGTTGATCTTGAAATGCAGAAATTAGGGTTGTATTTATAGGCCCGACGGGAGTTACGGCGTAATCACGAAATGTGTTACGCCGTAACTGGTAAATCTTATCCAGATCAAGAGTTTATGGCGTAATTGATGAATTGTTACGCCGTAATAGTCATTTAGGGATTCTTCTACGTCGTAATCTCCAAATGGTTACGCCGTAGAGTATTTATCAGATCTGAGATAACTCTAGTATTCTTCATTACGTCGTATTCCCAAAACAATTAATAACAACTCATCAACCAATAATCAATAGCTAGGTTTCATTACATCTAAGCAAACACAAGAAAAACCTAGCCTAGCATGTTAATGTGAAGACAAGCATGAGATAAAATCAAACAACACATAGACATATTGAATGATTGATGGAAGACTTATCTTTAATTAAGCATGGATGAAACAAGGGTGGAAAACCCTTGAAAAACACAGTAAATTCGACCTAGGGTTTATCCCTAAAGTTCTCCTAAAAGTTGCACACTTTAATGAAAGAAAATCCTAAAATATATATAGAATTTACATTCTGACGGCGTCAGGTTATAACTTCTGACGCCGTCAACCCGCCGTGTTTAGGGTTTTCGGATCACCTAGATCCACTTCTGATGCCGTCACCTTGTAATTCCTTCTAGGTCGTCTCTCTTTAGGAGAACACCTGACGGCCTAGACTTCATAACACCTGACGCCGTCAGGTGTTAATTCTTCAATTCTTCACTTGGGCGTCTGGTAAAGTCTGAATCCAACTCCTTTGTCATCAAGTGACGGCGTCAGCTTGTACCTCCTGACGCCGTCAGGTAGGATTTCCAGCATGCTTTGAGACTTTGTCGTTTTCTTCACTTTTATGCTCCAAAAACGTCCAAAATGCAATGTTTTCCAGAATTCCTCCCAAAAGTACCTAAAATGATAAAAGGAACGATTTAAGGTAATATTTGATCATAAAATAACGATTTAGGGATTAAATGACCCCTAAAAGCGTAACACTTTTCGCCTCATCACACTCTCGTCCACTTGGAATCACACAATCCAAGTCTTCACATGATGATCACTCCGTCTCAATCTTCATACGAACGAGCACTCTCGTCCACTTGAATCTTCACCCGATTCAAGTCTTCACACGAACCTTCACTAGGTTATAGTCTTCACTTCTTGGACTCACACCAAGTCAAAGTCTTCACACACCTAGACACCAACTTATACAAAGTCCTAGTCTAGATACAACACTTTACGGACTTACACATTGTCCTTTTTTATCCTAACACACCTAATCACGATTTACACACAAGTCAGATATACTAATCTACAAGAATAGAGTTTAGAGGAAGAAGAGAATCGTAACACTAGTTACGTTTGTGTGTGGACTCAATAACACTTTGATTCTTGACAACTTCGAGTGTTCTTCTCTTGCACTTGAGATAAAGGATGAAGGGATCACTTATAAACACATATAAAAGAGTTACAGTGATCAAAGAAGGAGGTAGAAAGAACAAAATATTTTTGGGCAAAGAGTTCTAAGAAAATCTAATGAAAATGGGTCAGTATTTATAGACAGCTCGAGGAGCGAGGGACAGTCCCTTAAACATTGGACGGTCCCTTATATATAAGGGACCGTCCCGACAAACGTTCTTAGTTTTGTCTTTTAGTGGTGAAAATTTATCTGATTTAGGTGGGAAAAAGAGCTGTTGGGAATTTGAAATTCAAATTTTAAATTCAAATTTTAAATTCAAATTTATTACTCTTTAAAACATTTCTATATAATTCAAAA
Source organism: Artemisia annua (assembly GCA_014162995.1). Lineage (NCBI taxonomy): Eukaryota > Viridiplantae > Streptophyta > Magnoliopsida > Asterales > Asteraceae > Artemisia > Artemisia annua. Next base: position 25,421 of record LBNU01007726.1, read on the forward strand.
AATAATTTTTCTAATTTATTTTTGTAAAAATGTTTTGTCACATTTATAAAAATGTGAGGTTTAAGGACAAAAATATTTTCTTTGATCACTTAACAAAGTTGGTATAGTGTTTGTTCATACCTAAAGCGATAAAGACTTGAGTCATCGAGAGACGTTGATGTGTGATCGAGTAACTTGTGCATTTTGAGTTATGTATTACAAGTTACATGTTTGTCATCATTAAAACATGAAGACACTGTATATAGATTAAACGTCATAACGTTTGCACTAACACCCCAATTTGTGGATTTGGGGATCTTGATTCTGTTGGTGACCTAAGGAGTTATTAGGTTTGGTTCCTGGTTACTGACACTCTTCACTAAGTGAATCAAGAGTGTTGGTGATCTATTCATTCCACTGTGTTTCTTAATTGCACTGTAAGGTTTCTTTTCTCCTTTAATTCACTAAGTACTTGAGTTATATCACTGCAAACTTTGTGGGTAACATCTTGACCTTCTTCCTTGAGAAATACGAAAACATGCTTTTCCCACAAATAGGTGTGAGACTAGGTGCTGAAGTTAAATTGGGTGTGAGTTATTTTTGTTTTTTTTTTGTTTTTACCTTTTTGCATTTTTTTTATTTTTACTCTAGAGTGCTGGAGGATAGGATCTTAGGCAGTATTGGAAATCGGTGGATTTTTTTGTTGATTCTTGGTTGTTTATCTATTTAGTTATCTTAGTTGTTTATCTGTTTGTCTTCCTGTTGGTTGTTGTTATCTGTTATCTGCTTATCTGTTGTTTTGACTGAAGTTTTAATTAGTAGTTTGGATGCTGGTAATCGTCTATATCTATATTCTAATGATAACTCTAATGTTCCTATTGTTCATTTTAAACTTACTGTTTCTGATAATTATAAAATGTGGTCTACTGCTATGAAAATTGTATTAAAAGGAAAAAATAAAGTGGGATTTGTTGATGGTACTTGTGTTAAACCTGGTACTAGTCTTGTTTTGTCCCAACAATGGGAGAGGTGTAATGCTATTTGTTGGTCCAGTCCTACATAGATCTTTGAGCCTTTTAGAATAATCAGAATACTTATGTAGACACAAGTAAACTACAAGAGAGACTCTAATAATAAACTAATGTTTACGCGGAATATAAACACTAGAGTTGAAGAAGAATAACTAAATAACAATGATCCTCTATGGATCTATATTACTAACTATTAAAATGTTTTTCAAAGGTGTACATTCTTCATAGCCGAGAGTTTCTTTTATACTATAAGAAAACCTAATTCGGTAGTTACTACAAAACGTGTAGAGGAGATATGCAATATCACTTCCTAATATAACTCATGCATATCCCTTTCTCTACAAGACTTCTAACCATATGGGTTTAACTATTTCTATAACCCGCAGAAACAAAACTAACAGCAGGAACCATCATACACTAACAGCAGGAACCATAAATGTACTCTACCAGCAGGAACTATATATCTACCAGCAGAAACTAAAAATACTCTACCAGTAGCAACAGACTTATTACAATTTAATAATTCCTAGCAATCCTCCCCTAAACTTGAATTTGACAAGGTTAACTTAAAGTTTCTAGATAGATCTTTGCTTCCAAGGCTTGAGGATTGTAACTTGAACTCGAGCAGCATCAAATCACTTGAACAGCAGCAAAAATGAAATCCAGCATGTAACCAGCAGCAACTTGAAGACTCCATCAGCACCATAAGTAGATTTGATGAGCCTTTACCAAGTAGCTACTCACTCTTGGGCTAGCTAGTCCTTTGGTAGAATAATGACATCACCCTGGTGAACTAGTAACCAGTCCAACACTTGGAACATGAATCAATGGTGTGTTGGAATACCCTAATGATTTTTGGCAAATCATCACAGCCATCAACGGATTTGTGATGTCTTTACCTATAGCCGTTTGCTCAGGACTAGCCAATTCTTTGGAACTCCAAAGGGTATCATCCATGGTGAATTGATGACCATCTCAAATATCAGCAATGAAGCATGGGTGAGTTGGAAACCCTATAGTTTTGAGCAAACTATTACAACTTTCAACAGAATTGATGTGTATTTACCAAAAACCGTTTGCTTTTGGACTAGCCAACTCTTTGATGGAATTCAATCATCATCTTAGTGAGTTGAATACCAATTATGGTTTTCCACAACCTTTACCACAAGCCATAACCTTGTGGGCTAGTCAACTCTTCACTATCAAAGATATGCTGAGTTGAAGACCATACAATTTTTGGCAAATTGTCAGCCATAAATGGATTTGAGAGACACACCAGAGCCATACCCTCATGGTGAATCAACTCTTTCTTGTCTGTTAGACATGGTGAGTTGAGCACCATTTGTTGTCTGGTGTTTAACCAACACTGCCCTGTAGACATGGTACGCCAACAACTAAAAATGCACAAGTGAGTATATATAGTTCTTTTTTTTTTTTTTAATAACAGAAAAATAAAAGAAAGAAAGAAGAAAGATATACAACAATATGTAAAATGTACCATCAAACAGTAGGGGGAACCTGAGCAGTAGCAAGTTGATTCTTGATGAATCCAACCAGTTGTTCAGCAGTAGTTAAGTCATTTCCCATAGTGGTCTTACCAAGCTCCAAATTATGCTTGAGCATTCTGATCATAAGCTTGGTAGAAAGAGGATATTGCACATCCACAAACATGTGTAACACCTCTCAGTCATGGTCTCCAACACATGAACATAGGAAGGGGTGTACAACCTCCAACTTCTCACTTGCCAAGAGTGTGAGTTGGCCCAAACAGAGAAACCATCACCACCTTCAAGAGAGTCCACTAAGACCTTCAAATCTCCCCATAGTATGAGTCCAACACCAGTAGCTGTAGTAGATGCATAATGCTTGGTCACTAAGCCATACAGTGCAAGCAAGTCTTGCCTATCCACCATATGCAGAATCTCCCTAAGAAATGTGAAGTACTTGGTGTGACCAAATATGTAGAAACAATCTCCCATGTAGCAATAGCAGCCTAAGGAAGAGGATCATCTGCAGAGTCACTCTCAGAATCAAACTTGATGAAAGCATCATTGTCCAAATCTGTAAGAGGTGGAGGAACACGCTTCTTTGCCACAGTCTTCCTCCTTTTCCCTGGAGTAGAGGAAGGTGAAGCTACATTTGGAGTAGGAGCAGAAGGAATAGGAACCTCTGGTGTTTCTACAGATGAAACAGCAGGATTGGTTGTAGATGGTGTTGTATCATCAGCAATGGAAGATGTGGCTTCAGCAGGAATAGATGTTGATGGTGCAGGAGGAATAGTGGTTGCCTCTGAAGAGTAGATATGTTCACCACAAGCAGATACAGGTTCATTAGTAGGAATAGAGGTGTCCTTAGGTGAGTGAATGTGAGGCTCAGTAGTTTGATCACCCTCAGCAGAAAGAGTAGCAGCAACATGAGAGGGTGTGGTATCATCTTTTGTAGAAGAATCAGCAGTAATAGTAGCATCAACATTTGAACCAGCAGGATTAGTACCAGCAAAGGAATAGAGGAACCATCAAGAGCAGAAGGCTTGGACCTCTTAGAAGAAGGTTCTTCTAGTACAGGCTTAGATCTATCCAAAGTCTTTCTAAAGGCATGGATCCCAGCTCTCTTAAGTGACCCCCTAATCTTCTCAAACAATGGCTGAGTTCTTTAAAGATTTCAAGAGTTTTATGAATTATTCTTTCAAGGTTATTAAGGGTTATAAAGGTTGGGTAAAAGAACTAGAGCTTGGGTGTTGAATGTGTTGGTGATTCTAGAGTTCTTGTCCTTATTTTGTTATTGTTTTTCATTCATCCATCCTTGTAAGGAACCAATCACTCCCTTTTCATTTTATTTTCATTTTCATATCTGTAAATGTAATATTTTTTGATGTATTTGTATATTATATAAGTTATCATCCTTGGTTAGGCTTGGTACATAGGTTAGTTCACTATAAAAACATTAATGGACTAGACATGCAACTGTGATTCTGAACCAGGGGCAAAAACGGAATAAACTGATTTAATCAGTAAATATTGAACATAAGCTAAAAATATGTGGTTGTAGCCCTATGTCTTGTGGTCGTTTTGACGGGTATTTCATCGAATAACTCATTACGATGATTAAACTAGAAATATTTTTGTGAAACATGCCAGATTCTGAGTAGCAGATTTAAATGGTAAAAATCTCAGTGATATGTTTATTTTCACTACTTGGCCCAGTTTTATGAAATGTAGGTAACATCTTAAATTAAACTTGGCCGCAAACGGGGAATCAAACGGGCTTGTAGAACTCTACTTATCGCAACTTTTGTGGGACAGTTGTAAATTTGAAAACTGATGGACTGAGTAGTATGGGTAAATAAATAGTTTTACTAAGATAATCAAATTTTTAATTTAGTGGGACCCACATAGTTTGTTAGTACAGACAAATACCTTTCCGGGGATATAAAGAACGTAAATTTTTGACTTACGGTTTACATGTAACAGAATTTCTAAGATGAGCAAGTTATAAAAATTTCCATCAGCATTGGAATAAAAAGTAAAAGAATGTTTACATTTTATAAAACTTTTGGACTTTAAATATATTTTGAAGTACCTCATATATTTTGAACCTTAGACTCATCATTGGACCTTCATAACATATTTTGGACTTAGAAACAAATATAAATTTGACACTTGACTTTTATAAAGAATATAAATTCATATTTATAAATAACTCTTTAATGTCAAACTAAAACTTGTTATATATGTATTTAGTATATGTGTACCAAGCACAATTAAGATCATAATTTATATAACATATAGCCATATGGCATAAATATTTATTTTCAAAAACTAAGACACGTGTATATCTATTTAGGTTCATCGTAGGACTTTCGCGGCTCATTCATCACTTACTTGTTCTTTGCTATTCACTTTGCTCACGGTGAGTTCATAGCCTCGCCTTTACTTATCTAAATGTTTTATAAACCTCGCGAGGGGGATACATGCTAGTTTTACAAACTGAATACAAGTAGTTTTTTTTTTGTATGCTAGACCTGATTACATGATTTATAGACATTTGACATTGAGTATTCTTGCCAATTAAGTCCCCATCATGAACCGTTAATTTCGTTGGAAACGCTAGTATTATGAATATGCATATTGGGCATTGACCGGCCTGGCCGAATGAGTAGCGCTCATCTTTCAACGGTCACATAATAATGAGAAATATGTGGTAAATGGCAAATCTTACCCTACTGGGGCAAATGTTAAAACTAGGTTAAGGTTCGGTTTCATGAACTCAATGCTATAAATCTTATTTCCCGACTTGTATTTGTTACATGTCAACTTAATTATGGGCGTATAACAACGTAGCCCATCGTATTTTAAACTGAATTATCTTGTATTCAACTGATTACTTATTAAACTCTATGAATTCACTCAACTTTATGTTGACTTTTTAGCATGTATTTTCTTAGGTCCGTAAGTGGCTTAAGCTTGGATGGGCGGCACAAGAAATGGATATCTACTTGATGGATCATGTCTAAATAAAAGTTTCATTCGATAATGTTTTAAACTTCTAAAACTTATGTATCTTTTAACTATGTTAATAACTTTTGGGACCTATTGTTGACTCTGATAAATTATCGAATGTGAATTTTAAAAACGACTTTGTTTTAAAGTTGTTTACTATATTTGTACAATGTGACTAATATATAGCACCCCATGTTGTATTCCGCTGCGTTCTTAAAATGAGGGTGTTATATATGCTGTTAATCCAGTCAGACTCAGAATATGACAAAGAAGCATCATCCAATTCTCTTTGTCTTTGGCTGGATAATCTGCTTGCCAATTGATCTTGTTCCTCAGCCTGTACTTTCCTAGCCATTTCTGCTTGATGTCTAGCCAAATTAGCTAGTTCTTCCTCATGTACCTTTTGAGCATATTCTGCACTAAGTCTATCCTCTTCCTCTTGCCTCTTTGTCCTTACTCTAGGAGTAGAGTCTTCTTCCACCATTGGAGATTTACCTTTGTCAAGGGAGCCAGAAGAAACACCTTTGGTGGAAGCAGGTTCTGCAGCAGCAGGAATATGACCAGAAGACTTGGGAACACTGCCAGAAGGAACAGAACCAGCAGGAACATCACCAGAGGGAACATCAGCATTACCAGCAGCAACTAATGCACTGCCAGTAGGAACCTTAACACTAGCAGCAGTAACAGATGGACCACCAGCAGAAATAGTGGATTTGTACTTGTCAAATGCTGAATCATCTGAAAGCCTCCTTAGCCTTCTCAGGGACCTTCTTCTTGTATATGATTGCTGGGAAGTGTCCATATCTTGGCTCTTGGGAGCATGAGTAGTCTGATAAAAAGTAGAATCAGGGTCCTCTGTGTTGTCACTTGCTAAGGAGGCACTGGCCAACACATGGAGTGCATCCAGGTCAAAATCCTCCTTCTTGGATGTAGCTTCTTCATCCTCTGAGTTAGAAAGAACAACCTTCCTTTTCTTTTTCTTGAGTTGTACCTCTAATTGCTTGACTCTGCCAATCAAGGTGAGGATTGCACCACTAAGAGTCTGCTTGGTGTCCTTCAGGTCTGTTTCCAGTTCTTCAACCTTTTGCATACACCTGCCAAGTAAAGAGGACATAGAGGTGAGAGCATCAGGTTCCTCAGCTCCACCAGCAGGTTGACCTGGTGAGGGTGGAGCTTCATAGGACCTGGTAGGAGAAACATAAAAGTCACCACCAATATTGGTATCATCATCAAAAGTCTGCCTAGGTGGACTAGGAGTAGGTGGCCTTGAACAAGTGGTTGGCTCACTAGTTGGACTAGAAGTATGTTCCCTAGTAGGAGTGACTGGGTCATCTGTAGGCCTAGGGGATGGTGGTGGATTAGCATCAAAAGCAATAGGTGCACCGCCACCAGCAGCATCTGGTGTGCTAGCACCAGCAACATCAGGTGAAGAAGGTGGTATAGGACCACCAGCAGCATCAGGTGTGGGAGGTATATTACCACCATCAGCATTTGCTGCACCATCACCTTCATGGCCCCCAAGCAACATAGCTGGCAAGAGAGGCTTATGGTCCCCTTCAAAGTTAGATTTCATGGTGGCAAATAATTTGGCAGTAAGCCTAACCATGTATCTAGGGGTAGAGTCAGTGGTCTGAATGCCCAATATCATTTGAAGAAACCTAGGGTACATGAGATATTTATATTTTTTAGCCCCTATGTTCCCAATCATCCCATTAAAAATGAACCTTGACCAGTTATAAGTTCTGCCATCAGAGAGGCAAATAATTCTACAAGCAAGAGGGCTTGCGAATTGATCCCAACCTCCTGACTTGGAACTAAGACACTGAAGGATAGTGTAAACAAGAAATCTCCATTGAGGAGAGAATATGTTCTTGCCATACCTTCAAGTATCTCTTTTTCAGTAAAGCCAATCTCTTGGGGCCTACTCTCAAGAGTTATTTCTTTGGCCGTGGCCCAAAATTGCCTAACTAATGAGTCATAAACAACCGGAGGGCAATGTGTCAAAGCATACCTGATGTGGGAACCTCGTAAAAAGTCCAAGATTAGATGATATACCTCATTTCCTTTTGATTTTTCCAGATAAGCCACCTTGTTGTGATCTTCCTTGTATTGTAATGCCGCCATATATTGTGGATAATCAACAAGTGAGTGTGATAATGCCAAGAGAAGAAGTGGGTTTGATTGAAAATGAGAAGAAAGAGGTTATTTTGGGCGGTTTTATAAATCAATTAGGTATTCTGTAACTGCACCCATTTTGCTAATTAAAAGGCAAAAATCGATTCTGTAACTGCACCCATTTTGCTAATTAAAAGGCAAAAATCTCGCGGAATAATCTCTGTCTAATAAATTAGATTAAATTCTAATAACCCATTCCCTCGTTAACAGCAGAAACATTAGTCAACCAGTTGAAAAAGGGTCAACCAGCAGCAACCAACCAAACCAGTAGAAATACCAGTCAACCAGTAGGGACACTGGTCAACCAGCAGCAACCAACGAAACCAGCAGAAATATCAGTCAACCAGTAGGAACACTGGTCAACCAGCAGAAACTAAAATCAAGTTTGACTGATTAGAAGGTGCATTCGAAGTTTCATAAGTGCATCTTAATTGGTCAATGCCTCAAATCCAAAAGTCTCCTATAATTACTCCTTCTACCAACCGAACATTCAATGACAATTAATTTCCCTTGGGAGATTTAGGGTTGGAAGGGTCTTTAAATAGGGTGCTAATCATAACCATACACACCACAAAATCGGCAAAGCCCTGAACATCCATCAAAAGATCCTGCATTCACTCCAAAGGGTGCCAAGGATAAGGCTGTTGCAACCCAGGGTACAAGCTCTGCTCAAAGGGTACCTGGTAAGAGGGAGCAAGTGATAGGCCTTGCAAACCAGCACGTGTGGGCAGAGATCAAGGGCAGAGGGAGAAAGAGCATGCCAGACATCAGGGGGAAGGGAAAAGGAACTTGGGGTAGTTGGTTTTGTG
>LBNU01007726.1:34705-69617 GCA_014162995.1 Artemisia annua
AATGATGAACCTCAACCTCATAATGGAGGCTTACAATACATTATATAGTGCTTACAAGTCTAGGGCTTTTGATATTACATGTTTAGCCCTTAGACTTTCTAGTTTATGATAACTGAACATATAACTTATGAAACTACTTTCTTACGCAACCTATTACACGTTTTAAGAATATAATGACCGACACTTCATAATAAAAAATATAATGCTAACATCCTTGTATTGTAATGCCGCCATATATTGTGGATAATCAACAAGTGAGTGTGATAATGCCAAGAGAAGAAGTGGGTTTGATTGAAAATGAGAAGAAAGAGGTTATTTTGGGCGGTTTTATAAATCAATTAGGTATTGTGTAACTGCACCCATTTTGCTAATTAAAAGGCAAAAATCTCGTGGAATAATCTTTGTCCAATTTAAATTAGATTAAATTCTAATAACCCATTCCCTCATTAACAGCAGAAACATTAGTCAATTAGTAGAAAAAGGGTCAACCAGCAGCAACCAACCAAACCAGCAGAAATACCAGTCAACCAGTAGGGACACTGGTCAACCAGCAGCAACCAACGAAACCAGCAGAAATATCAGTCAACCAGCAGAAACTAAAATCAAGTTTGACCGATTAGAAGGTGCATTCGAAGTTTCATAAGTGCATCTTAATTGGTCAATGCCTCAAATCCAAAAGTCTCCTATAATTACTCCTTCTACCAACCGAACATTCAATGGCAATTAATTTCCCTTGGGAGATTTAGGGTTGGAAGGGTCTTTAAATAGGGTGCTAATCATAACCATACACACCACAAAATCGGCAAAGCCCTGAACATCCATCAAATCACAACGATGAGTTCGAAACCAGACATTGTGGAGATTTCATCTGATTCATCATCCTCTGATTCAGGATGGAACAACTACTTCCCACCCAACGCCTTAACCTCAGGGAACAAAAAATCAAAGAAAAAGGTTCATGAAGCAACCTCCTCTGATGAGCTCTCGACTCCTCCACCATATGTGTTTGATTCAAGCTCCTCTGATCTTAGCTCGATGCCGAGCTTTGTGTCGAGCTATCATTCCTTGGATGATGAGCAAGCTCAATCAAAAGATCCTGCATTCACTCCAAAGGGTGCCAAGGATAAGGCTGTTGCAACCCAGGGTACAAGCTCTGCTCAAAGGGTACCTGGTAAGAGGGAGCAAGTGATAGGCCTTGCAAACCAGCATGTGTGGGCAGAGATCAAGGGCAGAGGGAGAAAGAGCATGCCAGACATCAGGGGGAAGGGAAAAGGAACTTGGGGTAGTTGGTTTTGTGTGTAGTTGTTTTTGTTGGTTGAAAAATTTAAGCTTTTGATGTATTTGAACTTATGCTTTGTAATCTGCATCTTATGAATGCATGTATTTTTAATGAAATAAAGTTCAATTCCACTTGTTTTGTTTAATTGGAACTTGATTTGATCCATGTACACCAGCAACAAGACAATCCCAACATCTGCAAAACAAAGTTAGTGTACAAAATATACAACAATAAGTGCCTCCCCTCAATCACAGCAATTAGGGATTGATCATCCCAATGTGGACCACTAAATAATTAAACCTAGGTCCATCAAAGACTTTAGTTAATAAACCAGCCACATTTTCATCTGTGCGAATTTGAAGCACTTGAATAAGATGTTTCTCATAGGCATCTCTTATGAAATGGTGCCTAATTTCTATGTGCTTTGTTCTTTGATGAAAAACTAGATTTTTAACTATGCAAATTGTACTTTGGTTATCAATAAAGATTTTTGTGTTCATAAAATTGAACCCATAGTCTAGCATTCGATTCTGTATCCAAAGTACATGTCCACAACAGTTAGCAGCAGCAACATATTCAGCTTCAGTAGAAGAAGTAGCTACAATGGTCTGCTTCTTGCATTGCCAAGAAATTAACCTCCTGCCCAGAAACTGACAACCCCCATTAGTGGACTTTCTATCAAAATTAGCACCAGCATAATCACTATCACTATAAGCCTCCAACACAAAAGGAGAATCTCTAGGGTACCAAAGACCCAACTTAGGTTGGCGTTTTAGATACTTGAAAATTTTCTTAACTGCATTCAAGTTGGAAGTCAATGGTGTGACTTGATGTCTTGAACAAGCACTGACTGCAAACATTATATCAAGCCTTGAAGCTGTCAAATACATAAGTGAACCTATCATAGACCTGTAGAGATGAACATTAACAGCCTCATCAGGTTCTTCTTTGATTTAGGCTTTGGAGCTTCATATGGAGTTGTTGCAGTCCTCACGCTTTCCAAATCAAACTTCTTAAGTATGCCTTGCACATACTTGTCTTGGCTGATAAAAATCCCATCAGGCTTTTGCTTGACCTGCAAGCCCAAGAAAAATGTGAGCTCACCCATAGCACTCATCTCAAATTCACCCTTCACTAAAGCCTCAAATTCCCTGCACCAAGCCTCCTTTGTGGAACTAAAAATGATGTCTTCCACATAAACCTGAACAAGGATGATATCTCTTGAATTCTTCTTGATGAAGAGTGTCTTGTCAATTGCACCTCTTCTGTATCCATGCTTCAATAGAAAAGTAGACAATCTAGCATATCATGCCCTTGGTGCTTGATGAAGTCCATAGAGAGCTTTCACCACTTTGTAGACCAGCTTAGGATTCTGATGGTCCACAAATCCGTTGGGTTGAGTCACATAGACTTCCTCATCAATCTTCCAATAGAGGAAGGCACTCTTCACATCCATTTGATGTACCACAAATCTCATATAAGAGGCAAAGGCTAAAAATAGTCTAATGGCTTCAACCCTTGCCATTGGGGTAAATACCTCATCATAATCAATACCCTCCTCTTGCCTGTGACCTTGAGCTACTAGCCTAGCTTTATTTCTCACCACAACTCCTCTAGCATCCCTCTTGTTCTTGAGAATCCATTTTGTCCCAATTGCTACCTTCCCATCAGGCAAAGGCACAAGTATCCACACATTTTGATGCAGAAACTGTTGCATTTCCTCTTGCATAGCCTCTACCCAACTTGGATCTTCAAGAGCTTGTGCTACACTACTTGGTTCAACTTGAGAGAGAAAACAAGCAAACAGGCAATGTTGATAATCTGTGTGATTGTTCCTTTGCTGAGTATTGATATAAGTGACAAAATCACATTCACCAAACTTTGTCTTTTTCATCTTACTTCTTGTTTGAACAGTTGAAGTGGGATCTCCAAAAATCAAGGATTGAGGATGAACAGTGTTTATCATTTTAGTAGCAATAGGGTTGATTTCAACAGTGGATGGTAGGTTGTTGAGAGTAGGACCAAAGTCATCATCATATGAGGAGGAGGTGAAAATGCCTGTACTTGGTTGATGATGAATATCTTCCATCTCAGAGCTTGAAGATAGGGAATTACAAGATCAGTTGGGCTTGGATATCTTGTAGGAGGTTCATTGAAGCCCAATGAGTGAACAAAAGGAATGGAGGAAGGAGCAGCAGGAACAGAGCCACCAGCAGGAAGTGAGTCATTACCAGCAGCATTGGAATGATCAACAAAAAGTGAAACACTACCAGTAGAAACAGAAACACTACCAGCAGAATCCATATTCCTGTGGGCTTCAATAGCAGCTTGTCTCAAGAGTTCCTCTGTGTCTTTTGTAAACTCAAAACCAAACTTTTCAGCTGCTTCCTTGGCCTCATATTCTTGTCTTTTGTAGAATCCATGATCTGGACTCAACTAGGGTATGAATAACATTGATTGAAACACAACGGAATATAGAATAAGAACACAATAAACATTACTAATAAGGTTTTCTTTTATTGAATATAAAAGAAACTAATAATACTACTACTAACTACTACACGCTCTATGCGTTTGCTAGACTCTCATTGAAGAGACTATGAATGAAAATGATGATCATGACCGATGCCCTACCTCCCTTTATATAATAGAGAGGCTAGGGTTTACATAAAAACCTAGCTTACTAAGAAAGCTAACTAAATATTTCATCTTCGGTCCTCATTGTTTCTTCTTTCTTCATTCTTCTCGTGGGGTTTTGTAATTATCAAATTCTTTCTTCATTCTTCTCGTGGGGTTTTGTAATTATCAAATCTGCAATTCCCAACAATCTTCCCCTATTTGATATTACAAAACAATCTGCATGAAGAGACAATGTCATCACAAATAATAAGCTAAGCTGCACATCATAACTATTCTTCCCCTTTTTGTAATCATCTAATAGGGGTCTTGTGCAACTTGTAGACGCTTCCTCTCAAGTGATGCATGTAGATGGTTAAGTATTTTTGAACAATAAGCTTCCCCTTAAAAATATACTTACCATCACATGAATCAGCAGAAACAACCAGCAGAAATAAAACAATATATATATATATATATATATATATTTTAACTATCAGCAGTAACGAGCAGCAGGAACGATCAGCAGAATCAAAATAAGCACATCAGCACAAAGTGTAAGAGGATAGCCAAGTATATTAACAATAAGCTTCCCCTTAAAAGTATACTTGCCATCTCTTGAATCCAGTAGGCTCCATGGAGTGATCACTAATGAAGAAAATCAATTATAACTGATTTGATGAAGAAATGGAATCTCCCAACCTTGCATCTTATGTCTTGCACTATCCACGTGATGGCCTCTTGACAAACTCCTCATTGATTTATCCAATGAGACACTGAGCACAAATAACGTAACTCCTTCAAGTGATAGCAAATGTACGCATTAAGCACAATAAAATAGATCGTACCCCTTCACTAGAGTCGTCAACTCATCGTCACCATACAAACCAAGCAAGTTATCTTAAAAAGCTGCTGATCCCTTTAAGATATGATAAGAACACAATACTTGGGAAAAATCAATTACAACATCAAACAAGCGATAATCAAATGTCTTTGTCAAGTAATCTTCTCAACAAAATGATGATGGTTGATAACTCTGTCCTCCCTAACCATTAGTAATCTCACATGACTAGTAGGAACCAAAACCGACCAAAAGAAAAAGTATACAACAAGTCAGCAGGAACAATAAAGAAGTCAGCAAGAACCATCAGTAGAAACCACCAGGAGAAACTGAATATCATTAGTAGGAACCAACCATGTACATCAGCAGAAACAAAATAGAGTATCAGTAGGAACCAAAATTCAACATTAAGAGGAACCATGAAGCACAAAGCGTACCAAACAAAATCACCACTGACCTTTGACCAAATCTTTAAATATAATACTCCTCACTGTCCCACGTGATTCATCAATAAGCGAATCATAAATCACAATAACTCACGACAAATCAGGTACGAGAATAAAATAATATCACCAATTGTAAAATCTTAACAAACCGATCCATGTGATATACCAAATATATTCTAATAATACCAGGTATCCATTCCTTTATCTTGCAGATCTCGTGAATCATTGGACCAAACGATCAGCAGCAACCACATGGACCAGTACCAACTTTTTGCTTCGGGCAGTACGAACTCCACTGACTTGAAAAATAATCAACACTAGCGAAAGCCAATCAAAAGTAATTCCTAGGTTGCTAGCACCGTCCCACGTTCTTGATAAGTAAAAGAAGATATGCGAATCTTAGCTCAAAAAATCAAACCAGTTAGAAGATGTAACCGACCCATTCATAAAATCAAAACGGATGAATAAATAAACCATATAGTCAGCCATGTGATAGACGAATCACAATTAAAACCAATGTATCTCTACTCCACATGTCCACCAATCAATACCATATATCCAACAAATAAAAGTAGTATACGACAAACCATACTTGACCCATTATTATTCGTACCACACATATATCACCACCGATCAGTGACCAATTAATAACCTATCACCGTCCTTGAATATATTAATTAGTACAAGGTTAATGATATTGAAACAGTGCCGACCCATGATGGACAATATAACCAGTCACAAAATGACAACAATCATAGGTTTACGAGCCACGAGGTGAATAAAATCATCAATAAATAACCATCCCTCCATATGCACTTGGCGACAAATCAACAATTTATATATTGATTAAACAAGTACGAGGTATGTATGAATCAAAGAATTACCTTCTCCTTAACAGTAACTGAATCTGCTCAAAACACCTTTGACTCATCTTTTACCAGATCTGCTGCATCCAATACTGCTCTTAACAACGAAAACCTTATAAACCCTAGATCGAAAGCCATGAGGCTCTGATACCACTTGTAGAATCCAAGATCTGGACTCAACTAGGGTATGAATAATATTGATTGAAACACAGCAGAATATAGAATAAGAACACAATCAACATTACTAATAAGGTTTTCTTTTATTGAATATAAAAGAAACTAATAATACTACTACTAACTACTACACGCTCTATGCGTTTGCTAGACTCTCATTGAAGAGACTATGAATGAAAAGGATGATCATGACCGATGCCCTACCTCCTTTTATATAATAGAGAGGCTAGGGTTTACATAAAAACCTAGCTTACTAAGAAAGCTAACTAAATATTTCATCTTCGGTCCTCATTGTTTCTTCTTTCTTCATTCTTCTCGTGGGGTTTTGTAATTATCAAATTCTTTCTTCATTCTTCTCGTGGGGTTTTGTAATTATCAAATCTGTAATTCCCAACATCTTTGAAGCTTTGCAAGATCTTCTGCATAACTTGAATCACTTTCCATCATACCAGAAGCATCTTTGAGCTCAGTACCTGAAAAATTGTTAGAAGGAAAAGAAGAAACAACAATGACTTGTTCATCACACTCAGAGTCTGAATCATCATCTAAGGTACCTGCATTGTTAGGTTGTGAATTCTGTGTACCTGCAGAGTGATTAGCTTTGAAACGAGTATAACCTAAGGTATCAGTTAGATAGTCAAGATCAAAGTACTATTCATGACCTGCACCCTGAATATTACGTTTATCCTCAAGATATCTAAGATTGCGTGTCTCTTCTATCCATTTGGAAGATAAATTGTAAACTCTATAAGCCTTACTATGAGCAGAGTACCCAACAATAAACCCCTCATTTGCTTTCCCTTCAAATTTACCCAAGTGGTCACTAGTGTTAAGAATAGTCACATGACATCCAAAAGGTTTAAAGTGACTTATGTTGGGAACCTTCCCAGACAAAAGTTCATAAGGTATTTTGTTGTGAGGACTAATGAACAAAACCCTGTTCAAAACATAACAAGCAGTACTAACTGCTTCAGTCCAAAACATGGTAGGTAACTTAGAGTCAGCCAGCATAGATCTTGCTACTTCTATAAGGGTTCTATTCTTTCTTTCAGCAACCCCATTTTNAAGGTATTTTGTTGTGAGGACTAATGAACAAAACCCTGTTCAAAACATAACAAGCAGTACTAACTGCTTCAGTCCAAAACATGGTAGGTAACTTAGAGTCAGCCAGCATAGATCTTGCTACTTCTATAAGGGTTCTATTATTTCTTTCAGCAACCCCATTTTGTTGTGGGGTTCTGGCATTACTATAGTCCCTTTTTATCCCCTTTACCCCACAGAGTTCTATTAATTTAGAATTTTTAAACTCTGTCCCATTGTCACACCTTATAGTTTTAACCTTTTTATTTAGCTGGTTTTCAATTAAGTTAATAAAGTCCTTGATAATTTGATAGGTTTCATCCTTAGTTCCTAAAAAGAAAACCCAACAAAACCTGCTAAAGTCATCTGTAATCACCAGGCAGTAGTACTTATGATCAATACTTCTGATGGAAGTAGGACCAAAAAGATCCATATGAAGTAACTGAAGAGGTTCAATTATGGTGCTCACAGCTTTGATGGCCTTATAAGAAGCCTTGTGTTGCTTTCCTTTGTTGCAAGCAACACAATTATGCTCATTAGTGAAGAGTTTAGAGGGAAGCCCTTTGGCCAATCCATGCTTTGCCAGCTTGTTGATGTTTTGAAGTTAACATGAGCCATCCTCCTATGCCATTTTGTAGACTCATCCAAGGATGCCTTTGTCACCAAGCAAGCTAAATCTCCTTCAGGCTGCAGTTCATTCAAATTGAAACTGTAGAGGTTGTGTCTTCTCGGAATTCTAAGTAGCACCTGACTATCATCAGGCAACTTGAAGTCTTTAGAGAGCACAAGGCATTCAGTATCAGTGAAGATGACATTGTTCTTCTTGTCACAAATTTGTGACACAGAGAAGAAATTAAAATTTTGCAGCTCTTCCACATAGTAAACATTCTCAAAATCCAGCTTGGAAGTCCTGATGGTTCCTTTACCAGTAATTTTACCATCTCCTCCTCCAAAAGTCACTGTGCTTCCTTTAATTATCACAAAATCATCCAACCTGTCTTTGTTGCCTGTCATGCTTCTAGAATAGCCACTATCAACTATACCNATGACATTGTTCTTCTTGTCACAAATTTGTGACACAGAGAAGAAATTAAAATTTTGCAGCTCTTCCACATAGTAAACATTCTCAAAATCCAGCTTGGAAGTCCTGATGGTTCCTTTACCAGTAATTTTACCATCTCCTCCTCCAAAAGTCACTGTGCTTCCTTTAATTATCACAAAATCATCCAACCTGTCTTTGTTGCCTGTCATGCTTCTAGAATAGCCACTATCAACTATACCTAAATCTTTATTTTTATGAGGATTTTCCTACAACAAAAAAAATACAACAACATTAGTTTCTATGGGAGACCCAAGCCAAGACTGGCTTGGGCCTGCCTTGTGGATTAGAAAGAATTAAACCATGTAGATTGATGAGATCCACCATTGTTCTTGGATCCCTTTCTCATATAAGGTCTAATATGTTTCCAAGAACAACTTGCTGAGGACTTAAAGCCAGTTTTCCATCTTCCCCCCCCCCCATATGCATTGAGTCACAAGAAACATGCCTACAACAATTCTCAAAGTAAGAGTAAGTAGGTCTGGTCATTGGTCTAGCAACACTTTTTCTCCAACCAGCAGAAACTGGAGAGAAGTTTCTTCTACCAGCAAGAAAAGAGTTTCCAGCAGGAACTGGTGTACCAGCAGAAACAGATGCTGGTCTAGTAACCCTACCAGCAAAAACAGGTGCTGGCCTATTTACACTACCAGCAGGAAATGTATATCTGCCAGACCTTTCAAGTGTTGCTTGAGGAACAAATGGGGGTATATTATTAACATTATTCCATAAGGGTCTAGCTTTCTGTTGGCTATTATACACACCCATCCCCTTTTCATAAAAATCACAATCTTTAATAAGATGAAAGAAACTACCACAAACAAAACATGATTTATTACCAAAAGACTTGTTTTTAACATGACTTCTCTTATTACAAAAAGTCCTATCACTAGCAAAACTAAAAACATAATTGTTTTTAACAGAATGAAGGGAAATGTCTTCAATAGTAGTTGTCTTTGAATTGGATTCATCATCAGCTACTCTTGAGGAGAAGTCACAAGACTTGGGTGTGGGAGACTTGTCGTTTGAATCACATGAGGCAAGGTCATTGGTCTTGGTCTCTAAAGACTTGTCACTGTAAGAACAAGAGACAAAGTCATTAGATTCACAATCAGTTTCAGGTAAGGCATTTGACTTTTTGCCATAAGTCATTTGTGATTCATCAAAGTCTGTGTGGGTAGGACTAGGCATAAATTTTCCTGTTATAGGTGGAGAAACAACATTCATTCCCCCTTCTTTAACATATTTAACAGGGATTTGATAATTTTCAGGAGTAGGGTAAAAAATACTTGGCATAACTGGATCATACACTTCATCTGGCCCTATATAGTCCCTATATCCCAACCCAATCTTAGTTCTTACAGACATAGAGATATCAATCAATTTGGCCAAGTTATTGGGTGATTCTTGCCATTTATCAAACCTGGCCAAGGTATTATCTAGCTTAGTCTGCAATTCCTGTTTTTCTAAAATCACCTTAGCATTTACACTTTCAGAATATTTGAATAAGTTAGAAGTGTTTTCCAAATCTCTTTCTAAAACCTTAATCTTTTCCTCATAGGCTAACTGATTAGTTTGGTACCAAGCCTTTTGTTTTTCTAAAGTTTGAAGAGTACTTTTGTAAGCTTGAACTTGTATATAATACTCTTTATATTGAACTTCTAAATCATCAAATTCTTTTTGAAGTTCAGCATATTTATCATGACAACCAAAAGGACATGTTTGTACCTGAGGAGTGACACCCATTAGTGCAAATTCTTCAACCTCATCCTCAGTCTCACATCCAACAATCATACCGTATACATGTGTAGCACCACTTTCCTCGTCTGCTACCTCATGATGTGACCAATCCAGCATACAGTCAACAGATAGCAAGGCTTTGGGCTCCTCTGAGTTTACTTCTTTAACCTTGAATGCAGAGTATCTGGCCTTATCATCTATCTTCTTTCCTGTGCATTCTCTTGCAAAGTGACCCAGTTGAGAGCATTTGTAACACCTAGCCTTCCTTTTGTCAAACCTTGCTGAATCCTTCTTGTTGAATTGGATCTTCCTTCCAGCCTTCTTTTCAAATCTATTCACCCTTACTGAAAGCATTGCCTTTTGATATTCAATTCTTCTAAATCCATCTTCTCAATCTGATCAAAGTCTTCATATGCAAGCTGCTATTGTGGCTCACTTTCAGCAACAAAAGAATGAAGAACTTCTTCAATTACATTGCCAGGATTTGAATGAGATCTTGGTACAGCAGAGGTGTATGAGTTTGATGATGATGATGAGCTTGGGCTATCAGCATATGTCATTTTGTTGTTAGTACTGGTAGTACTAACAAATGCTGAGTAAGTTGGAGCAGTGGAATAACTTGAGCCTCCTTTAATGTCAATCTCAAGTGACTTGAGTTTGTTGTACAGATCATCAAAGTTCAAATAATCAAGACCACCCTTTGCTTTAAGAGTGATTGATACCTGTGACCAAGAAGGAGGCAATGCTCTCAAGAACTTGACATTACAATCTTCATTATCTGGTCTTTCCTGTAACTGATTGAGTTAGCTCAAGATTTTCTAGAACCTATCATACCCTTTATGCAAGCCTTCAGATTCAGAGATCATGAATTCTTGAAATTCCTGCTTCAGCATGGACTTTCTCATCTTCTTAGATTCATCATTCCCTCCAAACTTGACTTTAACAGCCAACCAGATGTCCCTTGCATCATCTAGGTGATGAAAATCACCCATGTGATCTTTTGGGAGAGACTGAAGCAGTAAAGTTCTTGCTTTGGTCTCTCTTTGAACAACAACATGTTCTTCTGCAGAACAAGGGGAAGAATAATGATGTTCCTTTTTGGATCTCTTCATGTCTTTTTCTTACTGTTTCCATTCAGAATGATGTTCCAGAGATTGTAATCACTGTTTGTGATCCAGTACTCCATTTTCATGGCCCATTTCTCATATTCATCCTTTTTCAANAAATCCTTCTTGTTGAATTGGATCTTCCTTCCAGCCTTCTTTTCAAATCTATTCACCCTTACTGAAAGCATTGCCTTTTGATATTCAATTCTTCCAAATCCATCTTCTCAATCTGATCAAATTCTTCATATGCAAGCTGCTATTGTGGCTCACTTTCAGCAACAAAAGAATGAAGAACTTCTTCAATTACATTGCCAGGATTCGAATGAGATCTTGGTACAGCAGAGGTGTATGAGTTTGATGATGATGATGAGCTTGGGCTATCAGCATATGTCATTTTGTTGTTAGTACTGGTAGTACTAACAAATGCTGAGTAAGTTGGAGCAGTGGAATAACTTGAGCCTCCTTTAATGTCAATCTCAAGTGACTTGAGTTTGTTGGACAGATCATCAAAGTTCAAATAATCAAGACCACCCTTTGCTTTAAGAGTGATTGATACCTGTGACCAAGAATGAGGCAATGCTCTCAAGAACTTGACATTACAGTCTTCATTATCTGGACTTGCCTGTAACTGATTGAGTTTGCTCAAGATTTTCTAGAACCTATCATACCCTTTATGCAAGCCTTCAGATTCAGAGATCTTGAATTCTTGAAATTCCTGCTTCAGCATGGAATTTCTCATCTTCTTAGATTCATCATTCCCTCCAAACTTAGCTTTAACAGCCAACCAGATGTCCCTTGCATCATCTAGGTAATGAAAATCACCCATGTGATCTTCTAGGAGAGACTGAAGCAGTAAAGTTCTTGCTTTGGTTTCTCTTTGAACAGCAACATGTTCTTCTGCAGAACAAGGGGGAAGAATAATGATGTTCCCTTTTGGATCTCTTCATGTCTTTTTCTTACTGTTTCCATTCAGAATGATGTTCCAGAGATTGTAATCACTATTTGTGATCCAGTACTCCATTTTCATGGCCCATTTCTCATATTCATCCTTCTTCAAGTAAGGAAATTTTGCATTATTGTTTGAAACAGTGGTTGTGAGAATTTTTTGAACATTCTGTGTTTGAGTTTTCTCTGGTGGGGTTTGAGAATCATCTTCTGTGGTTGAGGATGTTGTCATTGAATGAGAGTTTGGTTTAAGAGATTTGATGAAAGAGGGTTCTTCTTCTACAGAGACTCTCTCCAGGCTCTGATACCACTTGTTAGTCCATTCCTAGATAGATCTTAGAGCCTTTTAGAATAAGCAAAATACTTATGTAGACACAAGTAAACTACAAGAGAGACTCTAATAATAAACTAATGTTTACGCGGAATATAAACACTAGAGTTGAAGAAGATTAACTAAATAACAATGATCCTCTATGGATCTATATTACTAACTATTAAAATGTTTTTGAAAGGTGTACATTCTTCATAGCCGAGAGTTTCTTTTATACTACAAGAAACCCTAATTCGGCATTTACTACAAAACGTGTAGAGGAGATATGCAATATCACTTCCCAATACAACTCATGCATATCCCTTTCTCTACAAGACTTCTAAACATACGGGTTTAACTATTTCTATAACTCGCAGAAACAAAACTAATAGCAGGAACCAGCATACACTAACAGCAGGAACCATAAATGTACTCTACTAGTAGGAACTATACACCTGCCAGCAGAAACAAAAAATACTCTACCAGTAGCAATAGACTTATTACAATTTAATAATTCCTAACACTATTGTTCTAGGCTGGACTCTTGTGTCTTTGTTTTAACACCCCCATTTTCACGGTTCGCAGCGGATTTAGGGTTGGGGTATTACTTCATGGAATCACAGTTACAGTAATAGAAAATGACTCGAAAATAGACGTTTTTAGAAATTTTGTTATCATTCATTAAATTATCAGAGTTTTTATAGTAAAAGATATACTTTTACTATCGATGAGGTCCCAAAGTCTAAGTGAAATGTTATGTTTGAATGATAACCAGTTTGAAAGTCCTCCAAGTTCAGTGCCTCCTCCTGCCATAACTCCGTAGTAGTGATATACCTAGGATACATGCTTACAAAGTCAATACTAGGTGTTGAGTGAGAGTCATAGGTTTAAGTGATAGTGAATACAAGTTCCACAGGGTTTAGTTGTTACACCCTTCAAGGAAAATGTAGTGTGTGTGATAATTGTGATGCATGCACAATTATCAAGAGTGGGGTATGTTGCACTAAGCTAATGAACCACACGTTAACAGTCCGGGTCATGGGGTCTGCAGACCAACCATGAGGGGACAGGAAGGGGAAGGATAACTTTGCCAAAGTTAATCCTTCAGAGAGATTCAAATATAGTACTTGTTGATACCCTCCAGTGAGAGGTAGTATCAACGGGAGTTGTCAAACTCCAATAGATCTATCAACTATATTCGCGTTCACTTGGTTAAAATATCCCAAATGATTAAATTCATGAATTTTTGTTATGTAGTGATGGCAGATAGTTTACTCGTGCAACAACCAAAGAAAAAGACTTGTATTCGGTTTAAAGCATGTATCCCCCTCACAGGGTTGTAAAGAATTTAAAAGTGAGGCTATGAAAACTCACCTAGGCTTAGGGAAATCTTATTGATGTAAAAAGTGACTTGGAAACTAGACTGCCTTACTCACGTATCCTGGTGGTATTGTAGGTGTGGATGTATGTCAAGCTCTAGTTGTTTTGTTCAAGTTTCTTAAGTAATCATTCTTTGGGTTTTTAGTGTTTTAACATAACACCGTTCAGGCCATCACAATCCAGAAGTATAAGACTCCTCACATGAAGCTCCTTACTATTGTATTATGTTATCAACATAATACCGTTCGGGCCATCATAATTCAGAAGTTAATACTCCTCGTATGAAGCTCTTTACTATTGAGTCATGTATTTATTTAGAGTTTAGTTATAACATAACACCATTCGGGCCATCATAATTCAGAAGTATATGTAATATTCGTTTGAGGAGCCAGGGCACTTTAAATCGTAAACCAAGCAAACTCGTCAAAACGAAATATCCGCATAATACCCCTCACATGAAGCTCCCTAGTATTGTGTTATGCTTCTAACTTTAAATACTTTTATTTTATACCCTTATAGTTTAACATATTTACAAAATCTACCCTAGACTTATAATACTTATATTATTTATATTTATAACTAGGGGTGTTATCGGGTCGGGTTATCGGGGTTATCGGGTTTGTCGGGTCGGGTTGAGTCGGGTTTTGAATTTTTTAAAAGTGACCCGCAACCCGACCCGATTAAGAATAGGGTTATCGGGTTCGGGTCAGGTAAATTGGGTTATCGGGTGACCCGATTAAATAATAGTAACTTATGTTTGTATCAGTGGTTTAGTAGTGATGAGACGAAAAATGTTACGTTTTTAGGGGTCAGTTTGAGTCCTAATTCGTATATTATTGGATCGGATTTCACCCAAAGTCGTTTCTTTTCTCATTTTAGGTACTTTTGAGGAGAAAATCACAAAAGAAGCATTTTCGGGCGTTTTCGGAGTGAAAAAGTGCGGAAAACAACAAAATCTCAAAAGACCCTAAAGTGCACAGAAGGTGACGGCGTCACAAGTTTCATCGTGACGACGTCAGGAACAACTGAAGTGAANAGTAGTGATATACCTAGGATACATGCTTAAAAAGTCAATACTAGGTGTTGAGTGAGAGTCATAGGTTTAAGTGATAGTGAATACAAGTTCCACATGGTTTAGTTGTTACACCCTTCAAGGAAAATGTAGTGTGTGTGATAATTGTGATGCATGCACAATTACCAAGAGTGGGGTATGTTGCACTAAGCTAATGAACCACACGTTAACAGTCCGGGTCATGGGGTCTGCAGACCAACCATGAGGGGACGGGAAGGATAACTTTGCCAAAGTTAATCCTTCAGAGAGATTCAAATATAGTACTTGTTGATACCCTCCAGTGAGAGGTAGTATCAACGGGAGTTGTCAAACTCCAATAGATCTATCAACTATATTCGCATTCACTTGGGTCAAATATCCCAAATGATTAAATTCATGAATTTTAGTTATGTAGTGATGGCAGATAGTTTACTCATGCAACAACCAAAGAAAAAGACTTGTACTCGGTTTAAAGCATGTATCCCCCTCACAGGGTTGTAAAGCATTTAAAAGTGAGGCTATGAAAATTCACCTGGGCTTAGGGAAATCTTATTGATGTAAAAAGTGACTCGGAAACTAGACTGCCTTACTCACGTATCCTGATGGTATTGTAGGTGTGGATGTATGTCAAGCTGTAGTTGTTTTGTTCAAGTTTCTTAAGTAATCATTCTTAGGGTTTTTAGTGTTTTAACATAACACCGTTCAGGCCATCACAATCCAGAAGTATAAGACTCCTCACATGAAGCTCCCTACTATTGTATTATGTTATCAACATAATACCGTTCGGGCCATCATAATTCAGAAGTTAATACTCCTCACATGAAGCTCCTTACTATTGAGTCATGTATTTATTTAGAGTTTAGTTATAACATAACACCGTTCGGGCCATCATAATTCAGAAGTATATGCAATAATCGTTTGAGGAGCCAGGGCACTTTAAATCGTAAACCCAGCAAACTCGTCAAAACGAAATATCCACATAATACCCCTCACATGAAGCTCCCTAGTATTATGTTATGCTTCTAACTTTAAATACTTTTATTTTATACCCTTATAGTTTAACATATTTACAAAATCTACCCTAGACTTATAATACTTATATTATTTATTATCATAACTATCTAAACTTGTCTCAGTTAGTCCCTATACTTTTATATTTTAGGAAAATGGCAGAAATGACCCTTGGACTTATAAGATTTCAAATTTACCATTTATACCCTTATCTTTAGAACTTTTGCAAAACTAGTCCTTTTAAGTTTATAACTATTTTACTTTTTATCCTAAGTTTTAGAACTTTGCAAAAAGGGTCCTTATACTTATAACTTCTAAGAAATGTCAAAAATAGTCCCTAGATTTAATATTTTCAGAAAGTTACCATATATACCCCTAAGCATGGAAAACTTTGCAAAACTAGTCCTAATTCCATGCAATTTATATTTTTATGAAACAAAAAGGTTTCCTAGCTTATGGTTAACTAATATTAGCTTATCTAAGTTACCTAAACTAGCTTATAGCTTAATATAAGGTATTATAGCATATAATTAGGGTTTAGTCCATAATTAAGGTTCTAAAAAGATAACTAGTAAGTTTTAGTGATCTAGGCTTAGGCAAGGGTTCCTATGTGATCTAAGGCAACCTAATACTATCCTAGTACTGATATAAAGCTAATAGAATCAAAATGGAAGGCTTACTTGACTAGCTAAGGCTTAACGAGGGTATTACTAGGGTTTAGGGTTTTCTCGGCCAAAATAAACTCGACAAGGGTCCTTGGATTGCTTTGCTCAAATCCTAGGCCTACTATAGCTCGAGTAATACTACTAGGTACAGAAGTTTTGAGGTGAAGAAGAAAAATGGTGTGCCTTTGAAATGGAGGGGTGTCGAGCTATTTATAGGGCTCGTTTGGAGTAGCGAGCAAGCAAGCCAAGAAGGAGGTGTCGAGGAGGGAGGAGGTGACTCATATTAGCTACTAGCTGACTATTAGAATCTATATGGTGAGTCATGGTGGCCTATAGTCAGTTCTAGGGGTTGTGTGGTGGTTATGGAACCGCGGGGAGAAGAAGGACACAAGGAGGTGATGAGTAGGTGATGGAGGTGGGTGCTAGGCTGCTTGGTTATCTGATATGTGTCATTTTACACATATCTTTTCTTCCATTTTCTGAGTCAAAACAACCAAAAACACTTAAAAACGGTCAAATAATGTCACAAATATCCTTGGAGTGTGTTTTTGCGTGTTTCAGGTACAAAGGATTGAAAACAGACAAAAAACGGAGCAAATATGCAAAAATGACAAAATCAGTCCCTCAACTTTTAGAAAATGTCAGAAATGGTCCCTGGACAGTTTTTATGAAGAAAAGTCAACAAAAGTCCTCCTAGAATCCTCCAATGACAAGATTGGTCCTTGGATTGCATTTTCAAAGTTTTACAAGAAAGGTCCCTCAAGTTTACAAAATTGTCAAGAATGACCCCCGGGAATTTTAAATCCAAGAAAAGTGACAAAGTGGACCTTGGGAATTCAAGACTTGTCAAGAATGGCCCTTGAATGAAGTTTGGAAAGATGGCAGAAGTGGCCCCCCAAAAATTCAGATTTACACTATTGGTCCTTGGGCCTATTTCTTTGTAAAACCAAATGGACCCTTTTTCCTTTATTACTAAAACCCATTACACCCTAACCTAATAAACTACCCTGGCCCAATATCTTTTCCAGCCCAACATCCAACCCAACCCCGCTTTTTATAAACCCCAGGTCAAACGGGTCAAACTTACACCCTTCTTCTTCCCTCACCTCTTTACCCGCCAGACCAAACACTACCACCATAGCTCCTCTACTGCAACACTCAACACCTTCTCAAAAGCACCACAATCCCATCTCCCAATCCCACTAACCATCACAAAACTCGTACCTACCCCCTCCATTCCACGCTGGCAATCCCAATTGCCTCAACAAAGTTTCCCGCCAAAAGTGATTTGAGGGTTAGGATCATTGCTACTTTAATCCAACTGCTGGGATTGATTCGGGAAAGCACAAGGGATAACTTTGCACTGATTTCTCTCAGCAAAGAAGCACAAGAAGAGTTTTCTACCTACCTCTCAAAGTAGTATAAATAGCTTCATATGTAAGCCTTCAAGGGCATCCTTTTCCTTTGTATCTTTCTGTTATTAACTTAGTTTACATTGTAATTTCAATTTTCAAGTTTAATTAAAGTTTTATTTAAGTTTATGCCAAATTCGAATTTTCATTCAAATTCTCAAGTAACTTGTTATTTCACTTAAATGCTCTTTATTTAATCTCAGAATGTTAGTTTAAGTTTGTTAAAGTTATTTGAATCAAAAGAAAAGCAAAAACTCAGAAAAGAAAAGGAAAAAAAAGAAAAAAAAATACAAAGAAAAACTCAAAAATACAAAAAATAGAAGAAGAAAGAAGAAGGAGAAAGCAGTAAAAGTAATGGATTATGGTTTAGAGTCTCATGGGAGACATTAGGTTGTTCTTTGGTCACTGGTTCCTAGTTCCCTCCTANAAGGTAACTCATACATAAGCCTTGGACACTTTCAAACTAGTTTAGATAAGCAATTAGGGTTACATAGGCCTAATTAGGGTTTAATTAGGGTTCATTAGGGTTTTGTGATGTGTTTATTGTGTTAGATTGATAGATTACTTATTGTGGTGTTGTTGTGATATTATGCTTGACATACTAGGAGTTTATAGGATGTGTGTGTAGAGTTTATTTGGCTTGTGTGTATACGTGAGCAGGTCTAGAGAGTCATGCAAGTAATGAATGCACATAAAAAGCAAAAATTTACCTGTGAAATACCTACTATAGGTATTTGTAATAGGAATGATAGTGATGAGATTTTGTGGGTTATTACATTTGTCTTCTGAGTTATACTTAGGACAAGTCTATTCTGAAATTGCTTCGGAGGTTTGGACTGAGTTAGAAGAAACTTATGATAAAATTGATAATTATGTCATTTTTAATGTGATTCATAAAAGTAATACTTTGAAACAAGGTGATCTTTTTGTGCCTGATACTATCATAAATTGAATTCTCACTGGAGAGAATTTGATACTTTGACTCTGTTACCTGCTTGTATTTGTGCTTCTCATGAGGGTGTATTGAAACATAACCAGTTAATCAGACTTATGCAATTTATAATGGGTTTGAATGATGTTTATCAACCAATTAGGAGTAACATCTTAGTTAGAGACCTTTTACCTGATGTTAAGGAGGATTTTAATCTTAGTTAGAGACCCTTCATCTTGGTGCTGGTTCTAGCAGTAAGGCCCAGTCTGCTGCTTTTGTTGTTAAGACAATACTAATTCAAACAATTTTACAAAGAGGTTTAATAACAATAATAATAGTGGCAATAGGGGGCCTAATCACAATCTGGTTTGTAAACACTGTGGTCTAATTGGTCATACAATTGAAAGATATTTTAAGTTAAGTGGGTATCCTCCTGGTTTTAATAGAAACCCAAATCTTTCAAAACAATCTGCTGTTGTCAAAAGATTCAACGCTAATGCAGATGTTTCTCAACTCCCATCTAATTCCTCTAGTTCTATGATTGGGTCCTTTACTAATGATCAAACGATGAAGCTCTTAAGTCTCATTAATGAGAAACCCTCAGCTAATGTGTCTGCAAGTATGGCATGTATAAAACCAAGTTTTGTCAATAATAATGTGTTATTTAATCTTCATTTTGAAAAAAATTTATGTGCTAAAACGGGTTATGTCAACCATAATGTCACTTTGGGGTGGATTATTGATTCTGGTGCTAATCAGCACATGACTGATTCTACTAAAAACATGTTTAATGTGGTTGATATTTCTAGTCTTATGTTAACTATGGGACATCCCAATGGGACTGTTGCCAAAATTACTATTATTGGTAGTCTTAGATTAACCACTGGTGTTGTCTTATTTGATGTTCTTGTTGTGCCTGTGTATAATGTCAGCCTGTTATCTGTTAATAAGATGATTAAGGACAATAAGTTATTTGTTGGTTTTGATGAACATAAGTGTTATATTTAGGATTTGAAGCTGGGCAATCTTGTGGGGACTGGTAGTGAATCTGGTGGTCTTTGCTTTTTTGATGTGAACAAATGTGGTGAGTCTAATTTTGGTATCTTTAATTATGTGTTTGTTTTCAATGTTTCCAGTGACTTATGGAACCAAAGACTTGGTCATCCTGCTGACCTAGTCTTGTCGGTTTTGGGGGATAAAATTGGTTTTAAAAAGGTTGATCATGTGTCTCCTTGTGACATCTGTTACAAGGCTAAGCATAATAGGGAACCATTTCCTTTAAGTGATCATAAGTCTAAGTCTGTTGAGGATTTACTTCATTGTGATGTTTGGAGTCCCTATAAAGTTACCAGAAAAAATGGTTCTAGATATTTTTTTAACTTTAGTTGCTGATTTCAGTAGAGCAGTTTGGGTGTATCTGCTAAAATCAAATAGTGAAGTTGAAAATTATCTTGAGAGTTTTATAAAATTTATTTTCACACAATTTAACAAGAAAATTAAAATAATAATGTATGATAATAGAATAGAGTTTTTTAATAATCATTTGTCTAATATGTTCAAAGATTTGGGTATGGTTCACCAAACTTCTTGTGCCTATACTCCTCAGCAAAATGGGGTTGTTGTGAGGAAACATAGACACCTTCTTAATTTTGCTAGGAGTCTTATGTTTCAGGGGGATTCCTCTCTCTATGTGGCATGAATGTGTTTTAACTGTTGTTTACTTAATTCCTTTCTCTATGTGGCATGAACGTGTTTTAACGACTATTTACTTAATTAACAGGCTTCCCTCCTCAGTCTTTTATGGTGCTTCCCCTTATTTTTTTATTATATGGTAAGGATCCTGGTCTCTCTCATACCAGATCTTTTGGATGTCTGTGTTACTCTACTATTTTAATCTCAAATGATAAGTTTGGTTCAAAATCTGAAAAGTGTGTGTTAATTGGTTTTCTAGTGTCAAAAAGGTATATAAGCTGTATGGTTTGGAAAGTAAATCTGTCTTTTATTCAAGAGATGTAAAATTTTATGAAAAAAATTTTCCTTTTAAAATGATGTCTGCAAATATTTCAAACGAGTCTGCAAATGGGTTTTATGAGTCTCTAAATATTTTAAATAATCCTAAACTAAACTTTGATGAATCTGGAGTAAACAATTTAAACATTTTCGACATCCATAGGTCTGAAAGTCCCAATGATGAAGACGGGGACCCTTCTAATGTGAAAGGTAGTGGTATGGCAACTCCAGATGGCTGTGTTAACATAGTTTATGATGGAGATGAAACCACAGCAACCCAGATAGAAGAAACTATCACCTATAAGGGCAATAATCAAAATGTTTTCAATGGTG
The DNA here is from genome assembly GCA_014162995.1 of Artemisia annua. NCBI lineage: Eukaryota > Viridiplantae > Streptophyta > Magnoliopsida > Asterales > Asteraceae > Artemisia > Artemisia annua. The sequence goes on from LBNU01007726.1 coordinate 55,998, forward strand.
AGGATCATGTAATTCAAATGGAAGTGCCACTAAATCTGAAGAGGTCTGGTAGACAAAGAAGTCAGCCTGTTAGGTTTAATGATTTTGCTATTGGTAGCAATGTGAAGTATGGTCTTTAAAAATATGTGTATTATTCTAAGTTGTCTAGTGTTAATATGTGTTTTTCTACCACTTTGTTTAAGTCATATGAACCTAAGTATTTTGTTGAGGCTTCTCAAAACCCTAAGTGGACTGAAGCCATGAATTTAGAAATGGAAGCATTGCATAGAAACAATACTTATGAGTTAGGTGAATTACCAGAGGTTAGAAAAGCAATAGGATGTAAATGGATCTGGAAAATTAATACAAGTCTTCTGGTGAAATTGATAGATACAAAGCTAGGCTTGTGGCAAAAGGATATAATCAAACAAAAGGTGTTGATTATGAAGAAACATTTAGTCATGTGGTTAAAATGGTCACTGTTAGATGCTTAATTGGTTTATCTGTTTATAATAATTGGTCTTTATACTAGTTGGATGTGAATAATGCTTTCTTGTATAGTGATCTTTATGAGGATGTGTACATGTAATTGCCTCCTGGTTATTATGATTAAGATGAAACTAGGGTGTGCAAATTGTTTAGTCACTTTATGGTCTAAAACAGACTCCAAGGGAGTGGAATGAGAAACTTACCACTGCTTTGGTTGAATATGGATTTACTCAAAGTATAACTGACTATTATTCGTACACTAAGAGTCAAAATGGGTTGTTTATGGCTCTGCTTGTTTATGTTGATGACACTGTGATCACTGGTAACAACGTTGATGAAATTGAGTAGTTAAAAAGTTTCTAACAAAGCTTATGATCAAGGATCTTGGTCCTCTCAAATATTTTTAGGAATTCAAGTTTTAGAAAATAGAACTGGTCTTTGTCTTTCACAAAGAAAATATTGTCTGGAATTGTTGAGTAAGTATGGTTTGTTAGCTTGTAAGCCTGCTGCAACTCCTTTGCAGCAGAATATGGTGTTGAGTCATGCTGAAACTGATACTGATAAGTTATTAACAAATATGACTGAGTATCAAAAACTCGTGGGCAAACTTATCTATTCGTCTGTTACAAGACCAGATATTTCTTATGCAGTTCATTGTTTGAGTCAATATATGCATGCTCCACTTATCTCTCATTTTACAGCTGCTCTTAGAGTTCTGAGATATTTGAAGTAGGCTCCTGGTACAGGTATTCAGCTTGAGTATGATAATAAGCTTAATCTGTATGCTTTCTCAGATGCAGATTAGGCTAAGTTTCCTGTTTCTACGAATTGTGTCTGGATTTTGTGTTTATTTTTGCAATAACTTGATTTCCTAGAAAAGAAATAAACATGCTACTATTTCTAGGTCTTTAGTTGAAGCTGAGTATAGGTGCTTAGCATCTACTACTTGTGAACTTGTTTGGATAGTTAAGATTTTTAAAGACCTTGGAATAGATAGTCTATTGCCTGCAAATCTGTTTTGTGATAGCAGTTCTGCTATTCAAACTAATCCTGTTTTTCATGAGAAAACCAAACACTTTGAAATTAATTTACACTTAGTAAGAGAAAAAGTAACTTCTGGAGTTATAAAAACTTTTAAAGTTGCTTCTGCTAATAATGTGGCACATTTGTTTAGTAAGAGGTTAAGTATTTCACAACATAAGTTCTTTTGTAATAAACTTAGATTGGTTGATATGTTCAAGCCATAAGCTTGAGAGGGGGTGTTGAAATGTGTCATATTATCAAGCTTATGTCTAACTTCAAGTTAAGGGACTAACTGCGTCACTTTTCTTTATAGTTTTTATGTTTAGCTGTGTTTGACAGGTTTCTATATCTACAAGGGTTGAAGTGTAACTGAGCTCTATAAAAGCATCTTATCCTAGTCATCTCTCTCTCCCCCTCTCTCCCTCTCTCCTTATCTCCCTGTCTCCATTTCCCCCCCTCTCTCTCTCTCCTTTTCTCCCTCCCCTCTCCTTCTCCCTTTCTCCCTTCTCTCTATCCCTCTATCTCTCTCACTCTCTCTCTCTCTCTCTCTCTCTCTCTCTCTCTCTCTCTCTCTTTCCCCTCTCCCCTCACCTCCTCTCNCGTCCTCGAGTTCAAACACAACCCGATTACTACCCTCCCTCTCCTTCTCTCCCACCCCCTCCATTTCCCCCTCTTCTCTCTCTCTCTCTCTAAATTTTTGGCAAAGTATTCAAGAAGAGTTAGGTACGATGTTGCATATGAATACGGCATTTCATCTTTAAACAGACGGTCAAGCGAAAGGACGATTCAAACTTTGGAAGATACGTTACGAGCCTGTATAATAGATTTTGGAGGCAATTGGGACTATCATCTTCCTTTGGTCGAATTTGCTTACAATAATAGTTACCATGCGAGTGTTGAGATGCCACCGTATCAGATGCTTTATGGTAGAAGATGTAGAACACCTGCGTGTTGGGAAGAAGTTGGAAGGAGAGAATTAGCTAGCACGAATATCGTGTTGGCAACAACCGAGAAAATAGAAACTATTCAGGAAAGATTAAAGGCGGCACAAGATAGGTGGAAAAGCTATGCCCATATTAGAAGGAAACTGATCTTGTTTGAAGTAGGAGACTTTGTTATGTTAAAAGTCTCTCTGTGGAAAGGTGTGTTTAGGTTCAAGAATAAAGGAAAACTTAGTCCGAGGTTTATAGGACCGTTTAAGATTTTGAAGCGAATTGGAGAAGTGGCTGATAAGGATTTATTTGTTACGCTTTTAGGGGGTCATTTAAGCCCTAAATCGTGATTTTATGATCAAATATTACCTCAAATCGTACCTTTTCTCTTTTAGGTACTTGGAACGTGATTTCTGGAAAATGGAGCATTTTGGAGCTTTTCGGATGTTTTTATACTCAAGTATGAAGAAAATAAGAAAAGTCAAGTTTTTACACTTGACGGCGTCACGCTTTGGAGCTGACGCCGTCACCTTATGCTAAAGATGGTGGATTTTTAACACGTGACGACCCAGAAGAAAATGTCAAGTTTACACCTGACGGCGTCAGGTACAAAATCCCCAAAGCCGTCAGGTTTTAAGTTAAAGAGAGACGGCCCAGAGATTTCTACAACGTGACAGCGCTAGAGGTGTTTTTAGGCGATCCAAAAACCCTAAACACGACGGTCTGACGACGTCAGGACCTATAACCTAACGCTGTCAGCCTTGTAAAGTCTATATATAGTTTTTTATTTTTCATTATTTAGGTGTGCAACTTTGGAGAAAAACCCTAGTCCGACTTTTATAGTATTTTTAGGGTTTCAAACCCTCTTTTCCTCCATGTTCAATTGAAGATAAGTTCTTCTTTTAATCATTCAATATGTCTATGTGTTTGTTTGATTAATTGTTTGTCTTTTCTTTACATTAACATGCTAGCTTAGGTTTTTTAGTGTTTGCTTAGATCTAATGAAACCTAGTTGTTAATTATTGATTGTTGATTTGTTATTGATTGTTTTGGTTGATTGACTCGCGTTAGGCTTAAGAAAACTGGCTAACTTCCTATACGGTAACAAGCTTGAACGTCTTAAGAAACGTAATCGGATGTGTACTACGGTTTTATTGGTTGCGTTTAAATCATGAGTGACTATTAAGGAGGCTATGATAGGATACTAAACGTGTCGTCATAAGAAGAGATAGAAGCTCATAGAGTTTGGGAAGGACGTACACGCCCCCACGAATGGTATTAAGGAATGCAACCCTTCATCCAAACAATTGTAACAAATCAATAAATCAATAGGAGATAACTAGGGAGTAGTGAAATCTAAGTAAACACATTTTTTTCATTATAAGAAGTTCACCAATTTACTTTTCTTGTTATTTTATTTTAATTGTTTAAGTAGTAATTTTGGGTTAGTTGACTAGCAACTAATTCCGCCCACTCTTCCAATACCCGAGATTTTAATTTACTTTCATAAAACATAAAAATACAAAAAGAATCATCCCTCACCTTTAGACCTAGTTGACCTAGCTTTCAATCCTGATGACATTATTCCCTTAGAGAACGATCAGTCCCCCGGTACCTACTACACACTATACTACATCGGTCAGGTACACTGCCTGGTGGGGTGCAAAATCTCTCAAGATCCCTTGAGAGGTAAAACCTTTTGCAANTAAAAGTCTCTCTGTGGAAAGGTGTGTTTAGGTTCAAGAATAAAGGAAAACTTAATCCGAGGTTTATAGGACCGTTTAAGATTTTGAAGCGAATTGGAGAAGTGGCTGATAAGGATTTATTTGTTACGCTTTTAGGGGGTCATTTAAGCCCTAAATCGTGATTTTATGATCAAATATTACCTCAAATCGTTCCTTCTCTCTTTTTAGGTACTTGGAACGTGATTTCTAGAAAATGGAGCATTTTGGAGCTTTTCGAATGTTTTTATACTCAAGTATGAAGAAAATAAGAAAAGTCAAGTTTTTACACTTGCCGGCGTCACGCTTTGGAGCTGACGCCGTCACCTTATGCTAAAGATGGTAGATTTTTAACACGTGACGCCCCAGAAGAAAATGTCAAGTTTACACCTGACGGCGTCAGGTACAAAATCCCCAAGGCCGTCAGGTGTTAGTTAAAGAGAGACGGCCCAGAGATTTCTACAACGTGACAGCGTTAGAGGTGTTTTTAGGCGATCCGAAAACCCTAAACACGGCGGTCTGGCGGCGTCAAGACCTATAACCTAACGCCGTCAGCCTTGTTAAGTCTATATATAGCTTTTGATTTTTCATTCATTAGGTATGCAACTTTGGAGAAAAACCCTAGTCCGACTTTTATAGTATTTTTAGGGTTTCAAACCCTCTTTTCTTCCATGTTCAATTGAAGATAAGTTCTTCCTTTAATCATTCAATATGTCAATGTGTTGTTTGATTAATTGTTTGTCTTTTCTTTACATTAACATGCTAGCTTAGGTTTTTTAGTGTTTGCTTAGATCTAATGAAACCTAGTTGTTAATTATTGATTGTTGATTTGTTATTGATTGTTTTGGTTGATTAACTCGCGTTAGGCTTAAGAAAACTGGCTAACTTCCTATACGGTAACAAGCTTGAACGTCTTAAGAAACGTAATCGGATGTGTACTACGGTTTTATTGGTTGCGTTTAATGTATGAGTGACTATTAAGGAGGCTATGATAGGATACTAAACGTGTCGTCATAAGAAGAGATAGAAGCTCATAGAGTTGGGGAAGGACGTACACGCCCCCACGAATGGTACTAAGGAATGCAACCCTTCATCCAAACAATTGTAACAAATCAATAAATCAATAGGAGATAACTAGGGAGTAGTGAAATCTAAGTATACACATTTTTTTCATTATAAGAAGTTCACCAATTTACTTTTCTTGTTATTTTATTTTAATTGTTTAAGTAGTAATTTTGGGTTAGTTGACTAGCAACTAATTCTGCCCACTCTTCCAATACCCGAGATTTTAATTTAGTTTCATAAAACATAAAAATAATAAAAGAATCATCCCTCACCTTTAGACCTAGTTGACCTAGCTTTCAATCCTAATGACACTATTCCCTTAGAGAATGATCAATCCCCCGGTACCTACCACACACTATACTACATCGGTCAGGTACACTGCCTGGTGGATTGCAAAATCTCTCAAGATCCCTTGAGAGGTAAAACCTTTTGCAAGGTTGCAAAACCACGCATCAGTGGCATATGTCTTAGAGCTACCTGAAGAAATGAGGGGTATTCAAAATACCATTCATGTATCTTACTTGAGGAAGTGTTTAGTGGACGAGGCTAGTGTAGTCACTTTGGACGATATCAAGATTGATCCGAAGTTAACCTCGCAAGAAGAACCAGAAGAGATACTAGGAAGGAAGATGAGAATACTATGCAACAAGGAGATACCATTAGTGTAGCAACCCACAAAATCTCATCACTATCATTCCCATTACAAATACCTATAGTAGGTATTTCCATAGGTAAATTTTTGCTTTTTGCATGCATATCATTACATAAGTGACTCTCTAGACCTACTCACGTATCCACACAAGCTAAATATCTTTACCCACACATCCTATAAACTCCTGGTATGTTAAGCATAGGATCACAACAACGCCACACTAAGTAAATTACTAATATAACACACTAAACTCATCACAAAACCCTAATCTAAAACTAATTAAGCCCTAATCAGGCCTATGTGTTTACAAAACTCTAATTGCTTATCTGAACTAGTTTGAAAGTGTTCAAGGCTTATGTGTAAGTTACCTTAGTATCATTAGGATACCTTATCACCCTTAGACCCTAGTACAACCCCTTAAAGCTTAGGTACAAGTCTCTTAAGCACAAAACCATAACTAGGTTATAACTTCCTGGAACTAGGTCTAAACTATCCCAAATCTTTACCATAAGCTACCACCACATAGTATAAGCTTCTTAGGACTTAGGATTAGTCACTAAGCACTCATAGGACCCTAATCTAGGCACTAAACCCTAAGCTAGACCCTAATCTCCCACTAAGCAAAATTAGGTCTAAACTAAACATAACTTAACCTTAATCCTAAAACTAAGTATGCTAAGCACTTCAAACACCTCAAGCACCTAGCCTAGCACCTTAGTCATGCTTAGCACACAACCTAGCACCTCCCTAGCAAGCACACAAGTAGGTGATGCACCTACTTGTCACCTTCTTCCCTAGTCGGTTTCACCACCACCATACTACCCCTAACCCACCATTGTAGACCTCCACCTCCACCTTAGTAGCTTAGAATAGTCACCTTATAGCTGTAGTTAGTCGCCCTCTTCCCCTCGTGACATCTAGCCTCTCATTTCTTGGGCACCAAGGCTATCGAGCCCTATAAATACTGCGACCCTCATTCCTTCCCAAGTCACACCTTCACTTCTTTTCACCCCAAACATTCTGTAGTTAGTGATATTACTAGGACCCTTGTATCCTTAGAAGTCAAGAGGTACATGCCTTGAGGCCTTGTCGAGTTATTTTCCCACCGAGAAAACCCTAGACCTAGTAAAACCCTTGTTAGCCCTCCCTTTGGTCACGTAAGCTTCTAATCTAGTTCCTTTTACTTTAGATCAGTCCTAGGATAGATATTAGATGCCATAGATCCCATAGAACCCCTTGCCTAAGCCTTGATCACTAAAACTAGCTCGTTATCTTTTAAAAACCCTAAAATGAGTCGAATTGCTATTTTATACTATAAGCCCTTTTCATAAGCTATAAGCTAGTTTAGGCAACTTAGTTAAGCTTATATTAGTAAACCACAAGCTAGAAAACCCTTTTGTTTCATAAAAATATACTTTGCATGGAATTAGGATTAGTTTTGCAAAACTTTCCATGCATAGGGGTATATATGGTAACTTTCTGAAAATATTAAGTCTAGGGACTATTTTTGACATTTCTTAGAGGTTATAAGTATAAGGACCTTTTCTGCAAAGTTATATAACCTTAGGATAAAAAGTTGAAAAGTTATAAACTTATAAGGACTAGTTTTGCAAAAGTTACTAAGTTAAGGGTATAAATAGTAAATTTTGAAAACTTATAAGTCCAAGGGCCATTCCTACCATTTTCTCAAAATATAGATGTATAGGGACTAAAAATGTGAAGTTTAGATAGTTATAAACTTAAGTAATATAAGTATTATAAGTATAGGGTAGATTTTGTAAATATATTAAACTTGAAGGTTATAAATTAAACTATTTTCATATATATAGCAAACCTATTTTAAAGTTAGAAGCATAACACAATACTAGGGAGCTTCATATGAGGAGTACTATGTGGATATTTCGTTTTGACGAGTCTGTTGGGTTTATGATTTAAAGTGCCCTGGCTCCTCAAACGATTATTGCATATACTTCTGAATTATGATGACCCGAACGGTGTTATATTATAACTAAACTCTAATAACAATATAACTCAATAGTAAGGAACTTCGTGTGAGGAGTTATATACTTCTGAATTATGATGGCCCGAACAGTATTATGTTGGCAGCATAATACCATAGTAGGGAGCTTCATATGAGGAGTTATACTTCTGGATTACGATGGCCTGAACGGTGTTATATTATATCTAAGAATCCTAAGATAAAACACTTAATAAACATAAAACAAAACAACTAGAGCTTGACATGCCTACACAACAATAATAGACCTCAAGATACGTGAGTAAGCAGCCTAGACTTGTAGTCACTTTAACATCAATCACATAGCCTTAAGGCCAGGTGAGTTCATAGCCTCACACTCTTTTTCCGTGAGTTTTCATAGCCTCACACCTTTTAAACACTTTCTAAATGCTTTCCAAACCCTGTGAGGGGGATACATGCTACTTGCTTTAAAAAAAACCGAATACAAGTCTTTTTCTTTGGTTGTTGCACAAGTGATACTATTCTGCCACCATTACATAACTAAAATTCATGAGCCATAATCACTTGTGGGTTTTACACAAGTGAACGCGAGTATAGTTGATAGATCAATTGGAGTTTGACACCTCCCGTTGGTTTACCTCAACCGGGTAACCAATAAATACGATACTTGAAACCTCTAAGGATTAACTTTGGCAAGTTATCCTTCTTGTCCCCTCATGGTTGGGTCTGCAGCCCCCATGACCCGGACTGTTAACGTGCGGTTTCATGAGCTTAGTGCAACATACCCTACTCTTGATAATTGTGCATGCATCATGATTATCACACACACACACAACATTTTCCCAGATGGGTGTAACAACTGAACCCAGAGAACTTGTATTCACCCACACCCTAAACCTATGACTCTCACTCAACCTAGTGTTGACTTTTAAGCATGTATCCTAGGCAACTAAGCTCTGTGGAAATTATTACATGGAATGGTACAAAGCTTACAGGACTTTTCACTTAGTTATCATTCAAGTTTCATAACAAACTTAGATTTTGGGGACCTCCTCTTATAAAATTCTGATGATTTTATTGAATGGTAACTCATTCTATAAAAATGTCTCTTTTCGAGTCGTTTTCTATTACTGTAACTGTGATTCCATAAAGTAATACCCCAACTCTAAATCCGCTGCGAAACGTGAAAATGGGGGTGTTACAGATTGGCATAAGAGCTTCATTTGTAGAGAACAAGGTCAAAACCTAAACTACAACTATTTTTCCCGATACCTGAGAAAGTCCTTTGTGCCACTTCACTCCCCAATGCCTTTTTCCCAGAGCCATACGTGCATTAGATCTGCATACTAGGTATTACTTGACTATTACTTGAGCATATATTAATTTCTACATTACTAGATAGATATGCCTGCTCCCCACTACTCTACTATTACCCTATCCGGAATACATACGGAGAATGTTCATCCCTCTCTGAATGATTCAGATTGTAGCCTTAAAAATCTTTTTCCCGAATCCCCGAATAGCCCTAGGAATAGTATAGATACGCCGTCACCCTTAGGATTTACATCTTTTATAGATGACCCACACCTAAAATATATAAGAGATTTATATGCTAAGGCATCACCTATCACTTCCCCAAATACTATCCTACACCCACCTTTTCCCACACCTAGGTTAAAACCACATGGCTTCTTTCTCCCTAGAACACCTTATATACCTAGAATACCCATCCCTGCCTATAACGCTAGATATGAACCTAGGAAACCCTATATCATAGCACCCACACCTTACTTAGTAGACCCTCCCACTTCATCTTGGAAATTTGAAGTCGGAGAAAATCCCACTAAGACAACCTTAGAAAATCAGGAAAATCAGGTAGAAGAAATTTTAAATAATCTAGATGAAGTTTTCCTTGACCTTATTGGGAAGATAGAAGAAGGTCATGATAATAATTTAGGTACCCGACCCGACTATAGTAATTTAAGAAATACCCTAGCACAAGCCTGTTTTAGGATAGGTAAATTACAAAAGAATCAGATGAAACACCACCATAAGATAGCCTTTGCCCGTTTTAGAGTCCGTACCTTAGAAAAGATGATTGATGATGACGAGGAAAGTCATCAATCAAATTTAGGAAACACTATAAACCCTTAGATTTAGGAAAAACCTTGGAAGAAACCTTTAAGTAGTATGCAATAAGAATCTTACTTTAGGATGGTTAAGTATAGTAATACTTTTAAGATATGTAAGATAGGAAAGCAATAATAAGACTTAGGTATATCTTATCGATACTTCCTGGTGTCCCTCAAAAATTAGGATAACCTAGTCAACCTAGAATTAAGTATACCTTTCCTTGATTACTTTAGGTCATCCTGAACCCTGTAAGAACCCCTAGGAAATTTAGGAATAATCCATAAAAACATAACAAGTAAGTACTTGTTATAACCCGCCTTAAACCCTTACTCTATCATAACCCTTAGAAATATTAGGACCCTGATGCCTTAGACATATAGACTTTTATTACTCTTAACCCCTAACTCGATTGGGTTTCAACTTCAAACCCAAGTCCTTATTGAGAGCCGTCTCATAAGGATACTCGTTCATGAAATTTAGGTTTGGAAAACCCTAAAGTTTCATTTTATAGAATCCGTCCTCTATTCTTTCTCTTCCATTGATTTTCTTTCCTCGGGCAATCTGCCTAAAAACTCTACCCTCTTAAATCCAACAACACGACATTTGGCATAAATAACGACGCTTGTTAGAAATCTAAGTATAACAAGTTATTTATGACCTTATGCGATTGTGACTTCCTTTTCCGATTTTCATGACATTTTATGTCATGTATAACAACTCCTTTCATACCTTCATCTTTTCACCCAAAATCCCTTAAACACACTTCCTCTATCATCTCATATGATACTAATGATGAGAATTCTTATTCTACATCATAGAGATCTGAATTCTTTCTCTCCATTATCTCCGGTTTTCACTACTTCTTTAGACTCCTTTTGGTTAGAAGATCTTTCCCTAACCATTCCTATATATGAGTATATAGTAATTATATACAAAGTATATTCCCATCCTTCCCTCCTTACTTCTTTAAGATTAATATGATTCCTAAAAGAAATTATTTACTCTTAGAAAACCCCTAGTTACTCTCCCTAGAATACCCATACTTAGGAATAGGAATGACTTTAGGATGCCTCCGGAAGATAGAAATAAGAATACCTTAGATTATGAAGTTAGATTACCCTAAGACATCCCTAAGAATAACTTTGAAGTTAGAAATTAAAAATATGAAAAATAGGATTCAATTTAAGAACTTTATCAAGGATATTAGAACTAGAACATAGATTGGATATAAGGAGTCTTAGGGTAAAACAAAGGATTAAATAGTAAGCCTCCACCTTAAGCCTTTAAACCCCTAGTTTAAGATACGCATATTAGCAAGCTTCTACTAGATAGGCACATTAGCAAACTTCTACCATATAGAAATAAGTCGTTTTAAGAACACATTTTTCCCCTATCTAATCCCTTAGAATACCCACATCATATTTCGAGGATCTTAGAAAAGTGAATCCTTAGGAAACAATTAAGAAACTTTAATGGATCTGATTAGTGGTTTATAAACTTAAAGCCCTTACTTATAAAAACTAGGAAAAATTTATTTGATGATATTAAAAATACTTAGGTTTGACATTTCATAGGTTACACATTAGGAAATCTATTTAGAAGATACTATGGATACTACCCTAACTGGTTTCAAGTATCTAGGAATAATTATACTTATAATCATAGTGGTACTAGTAGTAATAGACAACTTAGGCCAAAAGATTAAGCCCAAAGACCCGCCTAAGAATAGTAATACTCCTAATGAAACCCTAGCTAAAGAACCACCTATTCTACCTAGCCCTCCTCCCTTTATAGGATCATCATCAATGACTTAAACCGAAACATCACCCCTAAACTTTAAGTTTAGTACTAAGAAATTAGAAGAACCTTAGGAAGAAAACAAAACTTAAAGGAATCTAGTAAATCTTATCCTTACTTAGAATACCATACCTTCCGGTATTCTATTCCCTTGTTCTAAATCCTATCCAATCATTTTGACTCCCGCTCCTCCGTTTTAAACTTTACTCTCCCGCCTTTCCTCATCCTCCCGTTTAAACTTCATCTTCCTGCCCTTTTTGCTTCACTCCCCTGTCATTTTTCCCCTATTTTTCTTACTTTAAACTCTCTCCCTACCTTCTCCTACAACGTTCTAAGAGTTAGAACTTGTATTTCTCGTCACATCACAAGATTCTATTAGTTAGATCTTGTAAGAATATCTATGTTGAACTTTAATCCTCATTATGTTCAACTACGATATTATACTATCTCTCTTTACAAGGGTTGTAAAGGTGAGATTGACGGTGCTCATCACTCGAGATGTAGCTAATTGGTAACAGAATAGCTATGGAACTAGCCACCATGGCTTGAACTTGTCTCTGTCCTGATTAGATTATGTCTCCATCATGAATAGAACTTGATTTCACCATGGCTAGAACTCGTCTCTACCGTGACTTGAACTTGTCTCCAAAACACTCTGATAACATCAAATTTACCCATGATCTAAGTGTTAATTTCCCCCTAAAATGCTCATCTTTTCTATTTGTATGAAGAATATATACTCTTATTTCTTCCTATTTTGGTTTAAGGGTAAAGATGAGAAAAAGAACGAACATACGCGGAAATGGAATGACTTAAGAGCACAATAGAAACTACACCGTAGCAAGTATCTTATCAAGACATTAAGCCCGTAGCACTTGATCAAGCTACGACGTAACACCAATTTACAAAGGTTACGGCATAGCAATTCAATCAGCTACGCCGTAACAAAGTCGGGCCTATAAATACCAGCCCTAATTCCGAGTTTATTCATTCACTTTTCAGCACACAGAAGTTGGGAGAAACTCAGGGAGTAGGAGGAACGAAGTTCTAGCCTCATAGAAGTCATTTCCAAGGGAGAATTCACACACCAATCATAAGTTTATTCATTCCTTTATTTTGTATTCGATTCATGTTTACATTTGTAATAATACAATCTTGTTTTACTGCAACTATGAATATGAGTGGCTAAACACCTCTTGGTGTTAGCCTAGTTATGAAATTGTTATTGTTATGATTTAGTTTTCTACGCATCTATTGTCTATTGTTTTAATACTTTCATGGCGAGTCTTGGGAAACTCTAGTTCCTGTAGTGTTTAGCATTGGTTGTTCCCTAGAGACTTGTGGAATTAACCCTAGGAAGCAAGTCGCTAGGGATGTGACTTGGTGATAGCAATATCACCATACACGTGCAAATTAACCCTAGGACCACCTACCAATGCTATACGCTTAACGGAGTTAGAGGGGTGTAAGATCTGACCATGCCGCATCCGTTAGACTTGTCCATGTTAGTAGAGGCGCTTAATGACTCTTACATTTTCGTACCGATGAACCCAAGGCTTTACAATAGTTTTGGATAGGACAAGGTGTAAGATAGACGTAGGTGATTTAACCCACTGATCCGAAATGAATTAAATCCCCAGACGATATGATAGGATGCACTTATAGAAAACTAGTCATAATGATAACAAGAGTAGTAATTAGGTTAGCACTATTTCTCTCTATTGATCTTTCTTCTATTTATTTACTTGTCTTGTTATTTACTTTTATTAGTTTAATTAATCTTTCAACTCAAAAACCCCTTTTAAACGTGACACAAAACTTAGATAATTTCCATACACTTAGCTCTTGGGA
>LBNU01007726.1:84590-97366 GCA_014162995.1 Artemisia annua
TTTGACCTTAAATATTTTTGCTTGTGTTATATAGTACTTGATAAAAATTATACGCAATGAAAATACATTTAAAACTCAATCCATTCATATAGTTTAGATCAAGTTTTATATAACACAAACAAAAATATTCAAAGTCAAAGTTGAGAAATAAAGACTTGAAAAAGTCAAACCGGACATTTAATATGGGACGTAGGGAGTATTACATTAAAACACTAACCTTTTACCTCCTTCACCTTTGTAATTTGTCTGAACTGGTCCCTATACTTTACTGCATATAGAGTTAGCTTATATTGACATATAATTTTAAGGGATAATTCTCGAAATAGACCAGTTGCCTTGGTGTACATCACTTCCGAGACGCTAATTGTTGGCGATCACAAAGTAGACCGGTTTCCCTGGGCAACTTGCACTGCAGAACCATATGTTCCACGTATGTCCGACATGATTGTACTAAACTTGGGCAACTCTGATCAGTTACCCAAAAAATACACAAGTTGCCCTATGACTCAGCACCTCGTAATCAGTAAAGTCACACTTGTCGCTTGGGGGTTTGAGTTGCCCAATTGTACAAGGCAACTCGGTCTATTTTGATATCACCAACAATTAGGGTCTCGGAAGTGATGTGCACCAAGGCAACTGGGGTATTTCGGGAATTATCCCTAATTTTAATACTGCCCAATAAGCTAACCTGTATATAGATCTAAAAGACCCAACTGCTTACAAAAGAACTCATGTTATTTTATGGAGAATACTTTAGTGAATACATTTGCAATATTCTCTTCAGGCTTAACCTTTTAAGTTTTCATAACACCTTCATGTATCTTTTCTCTCAAAAAAATAAAGATCAATTTCAAAGTGTTTTGTCGTGTAATGAAAGACTGGATTTGCAGCTATTTGTATAGCAGCTTTGTTGTCACAGTTAAGAAGAATAGGAAAATCCACACACACTTTCATTTCATTCAAAACATTCAATATCCACATCACCTAACAAGTAACATTGCACATTGCTCTAAACTCAGCTTCTGCAGAAGATCTAGCAAGAACATATTGCCATGATACAAGATTATCACAAAAAAGATAGAGTAACATGTGAAAGGTTTTCTAGTAACCTTGCATTTAGCCTAGTCAGAGTCAATATAAACTTTCAAATTCATTGGCTGACTAACACAAATATTTATGCCAAGACCTGGAGAATTTTTTAAATACCTCAAAACTCTAAATTCATATTTCAAATCAAATTTTCATGGAGAATGCATCACTTGACTTAGTCTATGCACAAAATAAGAAATATAAGATCTTGTTAAAGTAACATATATTTTTCCAACAAGCTTTTGGTAGTTGTTTATACCAACCAGTAACTCATCTTTAACTGACATGACCTTGTTTTTCTTTAAAGAATTTTTATCACAAACAGGAATAGCAATTAATTGGTTTACAAGCCAGCATTCCAAACTCAGATAACCACTCTAAACAATAATTTCTTTTATTTAAGCAAATACCATTATCCAGAACCTCTATTCCTAGAAAATGCTTCAACCTTCCCAAATCTTTTATCAAAAATTTTAAACATAAAAACTGTTTAAACTTGTTTATTTCATCATTGTTATTACCAGTTATAACAATGTCGTCCACATAAACCAGAAGCATAATAAACACACTTTTTCCAGATCTAGGGTATGTTTGGCAAAACTAGCTATAAGTTGTAGACTGTAAGCTGTAAACCGTAAGCTGTTAACAATAGCTGCAAGTTGTATCTTTTTTATTTATAAATGTGTTTGGTACAATAGCTGTAAACTGTAATTACAAGGTGTAAAATGACATAAAAGGACAAATCAATAACTATAGACAAATGAAAAAAAAATAAAAAAAATAAAAAAAAAAATAAAAAAAAATAAACCCTCACTATATAAATAATAATCGGTAGGGCTGTAAACGAACCAGACGAACACGGACGTACGGATCCTTGTTCATGTTCGTTCGTTTAATTTTAACCGAACAAATAAACGGACACGAACACTTAAACGGACGAATTTTTTTGTTCATGTTCGTTTATTAAGAAAATGACTTGTTCATGTTCGTTCATTAAGACACTAGACGAACGTTAAACGAACATAAACGATCGAACATAAATGAATATAGATAAACAAATCTAAACCTAATAAAATTATGCACAATATATTGTTTTATAAGTGTTGTTCTATTTAAACAAACCAATTTTAAAATTATACAATTAAAGGATATGATATACGAACATAAAAAAATAAATGAACATAAACGAACGTTAACGAACGCATAATCGGACGTTCACGAACATAAATGAATGGACACGGCTTTTGTTCATGTTCGTTCATTTAACTAAACGAACGTAAAATATTGTTAATGTTCGTTCATTTAATAAATAAACGAACATAAACAAACTTTTTACCGAACGGTTCATGAAATGTTCACTGAACGTTCAGTTCGTTTACATCCCTAATAATCGAAGTCCTTTAAGGTTGCACTATATAACTACCATCAACACCGTGCTTCCCTTATTAATGTAGCAATATAATTACGAGGTCGTTCAACAAATTAAACCAAAAATAATTAGAACTAAAACATTGCATTTTTATAAAGGTTGAAATAGGAAGATATTGTATATTTGAGCGTGTAGTAGCATTTTTTATTTTTTTACTTTGGCAAATGATATTGCCACATAGCAAATTACTACATACACATAAATATTGGTATGTGCTTAAACACATACCTTTTCTTGACCAATTTAAGACCTAAAAGACCAAAAACCCGCTAATAAATGCCAAATATATGTGTTTTTGTGATTTTATTCATGCAGGTAAGAAAATATGAGAAAACGATAAAAACCGAGACAAAATCACGAAAAACGAGCACGGGAATGAAAAGAGTTAAATATTTATAGCCGGAAAGAGAATTTGAGCTCAAAAAGTCCATTCAAGTCCCTCAGAAAGGAAGAATTGACATAAGAGACCCTTGGATAAAGTTTGATCAAATTTGCACAAATGGTCCCTTAAGATTCCAGAGTTGTCAAATATGGTCCCTGAAAGAATACATTTGAAGAATTTACAAGTCAGACCCTCAAGTAATCAAGACTTGTCACTTATGGCCCTTGAATAATATTATGAAGAAATGACAGCCTTGGTCCTTGAAGATTCTGAAATTACAAANCAAAATCACGAAAAACGAGCACGGGAATGAAAAGAGTTAAATATTTATAGCCGGAAAGAGAATTTGAGCTCAAAAAGTCCATTCAAGTCCCTCAGAAAGGAAGAATTGACATAAGAGACCCTTGGATAAAGTTTGATCAAATTTGCACAAATGGTCCCTGAAGATTCCAGAGTTGTCAAATATGGTCCCTGAAAGAATACATTTACAAGTCAGACCCTCAAGTAATCAAGACTTGTCACTTATGGCCCTTGAATAATATTATGAAGAAATGACAGCCTTGGTCCTTGAAGATTCTGAAATTACAAACTTGGTCCTTGTAAACTAAACACTACATCCTAAATAATCAAAACTGCCAAACATATTATAATCCAACCCATTTCACAATAAACCCAAAATACCTTAAAACCCTTTAAACCCAAAATGCACCCAGCCCACTACACACCCAAACCACACGGCCCAAAAATCAAATTAATATAAAAAACCCTATCCCGTTTTACCCCACCCCTCGTTACCTTTCTTCCCCACTCACACAAACACTGTAAAATCCACTATTCACCCCAATAAAACCTCGTACAACCTCGAACCTTCTGCCAACGTGTCAGATACACTTCATATCTCACCTACGTGGATCAATTCAGGACTCCCATTGGCTATGAAGACCCTGGAAGCACCAAGAAGGATGAGGATGAACGAATTCACGAATATTCTAGTGGGATAAGGATCAAATACGAAGATAAGGTTTCTGGAAGGGTTCTTGAAGCTTCAAACCGCCATAGATAGGCTATAAATAGGACCCTTAGCTCATGGTGTATTGGTGTAGGTTTTAGTATAAGCTCCTAGTATTTATAAAAGCTCTTTGTAATCTTCTCTTTTGTAATTCAGCTACTTAGAATTAATAAATTTAAGTTTTTCTTGCACTTTTGTTTAAAAGTCAGTTTTAGCTTTTGCATTTCAATAAGCTCTTATTTTGCTACAAAGCTTTGTATTTTCTGTTTTCCTTTANAAAGCCAGAGGTGAAAAGCTCCCCTATAAGCTTCATATACCTCAATAACAAGCTCACTAAGCTAAATCCATAGCTTGAGTGAGCCTGTCTTACATTTCCTTGCTCATTTCCTTTTAGCAGCCTTGTTTTTCAAGTAAGTTTTTTTTATTCTGCATCTCTCCTTTTAGTAGCTTAATTGTTGTAGTCTACAGCTTATCTGTCCTTATTTATGCTTATTATAGTTGTTTAAAAGTCTTTGATTGGTTGCCATCTGTTTTGGTTTAAGCTTGAATCTCCACTGCTTATAACTTGTGAAACCTGCACCTGCATGTTCTAGTGGTTCTTGGTTTGTTAGTACTACTCAAATAGCCTCTAAGTTAGATAGGAAATCTAGTGTGATCAGTGGTTTTAGTAATCTAGGCCTATAACTAAAAATCATAGTGTTAGCAGAAGTTAAGAGGGTGTTTGGTTTAAGCTGTGGTTCAAGGTTTTAGTTGTTAGGTTATTATAATTTCTGCATATCTACATCTCTTAGATCATATTAGGCTTAGTTAAATCATAATATTGCATCCTTTAGGCCAAAAAAAAAAAGTCAAAACTCCATAAATTCTTAAAACTGCTTAGCAAAACTAGTAATCTGTTGAAATTTGTAGGTTAAATTCTTAGTGTAGTTGCTTAGGCATAGGATTTTAAGGTTTAAACAATTTCATTAGTCATCATTAAGTAGAATTAGACTATAAAATCCAACTTAGTCAACTCTAAATAGCATTTCATAAAGTCAAAAGTGCATACATTAGGTCCAGGGCAGATTCACTTAGGGTACTTTAGGATCAAATTTAGGTGACTTATAGGTGTTATTAAGACATATTATTGCATTTGGGGTTAGATTAGCTAGCCTAGAATAGGTTTTAACTTAAATCAATCATCTGCAACAACATTTACTAGGGTAAATTTGGTCCATCTACTTGTCCCATTTCTGTTCTCTAAGAAGTTCAGTTGCTACAGTAGTATAAACTAGGGTTAAATTAGGGTTCAATTGGTGGTTAAAAATTAGGGCTTTTGTAGTTTTAAGGTTCTCTGGTAGGTAAACTAGGTTTTGCCCCCATTAGGTTTCACAAAACTGCTTAATTAGTGCTTATAAATAAGCTAGAAAGTAGGCACTTAGGCTGTCAAATATCATGCATAAGGACAAAATATTTTTTGTCCTTATGCATGATATTTATGTGTATGTAGTAATTTGCTATGTGGAATTATCAACCCCTTTTACTTTAATAATCTGAAAACAATATTCTAAACTGAGGATAACAATAGTTTTTATTTCATGAGGTGTACTTTGTAAACAAGATTTGTACGTGAGGTTTGGTGTAAGACTATAAGGATATGTGCCTAATTTTGCACTTTAACAGCCCCAATAATTTTTTATTATTTTTTTGGTAAAGGGCATTCCACCTGGTAAAATATATTACTCCAAAAAAGTGTTTAAATATAATGAAATGTGGCTGAAGTACCACATTAACCGCAAACAAGCGCTTGACACAACCACTAAATCATTTATGACAAGCCATAAATGACAACTAGCTACAACCAACAAGACCACCAAACCAAAACCAGCATAAAATAAGATACATCAAAAAATTTATGTATAAAATAAAAAACAACCTAGTTAAGACAAAAATCTTGAATTCCGGCAGCCTTTAATTGAGCAGGAGAGAGGCCAAAATCATCATCATCATAATTGTTGCCGTCACCCGTATCCGCTTTCCATTACTCATAGAGACTCTACTCCTTACCTCCACTTTCAGAATACAACGTCCCAATGTGATCATCAAAAACTTCATCATCACTATCAGAAATTACCACATTACCCACTTTAGAGAATGGGTTACCCACCTTAGTTGAAGAAACAACCTTTTTAAGAGGTTTACCATCATCATCCACAAGAGTAACTTTCCCTTCAATAATTAGCTTTTCAATCTTCCCAATTTTCTCAACAATAGGAGTAGCACTTTCATTCCCACCCCTAGAAGAACTAGCAACAGAAGGTATATCAGATGCTAAAAAACTAGCCATATCGTTTTTGCAATCAAGAACCTCATCATCACTATCTTCTTCAGCCACTTTAGTGTCCTTTGTACTACCAACCTCCAAATCAGCCCCATCATTTGGAGAAACATTTGTTGCACAAGGAATACCATTATCATCAGTATCGGCCATATCAAGAGCATCAAATGGGTTTGATGTAGTAATAACCTTCCTACTCGTACTTGCCTCATTAGTGATTTTCTCTTTTGTAGCAACTGGCTTCTTTGAGACAGGTCTCCAAAATTTTGGTTTAGGCTTATTAAGTACACCCCCAATAGGCCGAGAAGGAGCAGCCACATTCTTCCCCTTATTCTTACGATTTGTTACCTCATTGAAACCATCGTCCGTCTTTTCCAAAGTAGTATAAGCTTCAGAAGCCTTTGCTGCCACATTAGTATGAACAACCTCCTTAGCATGATTTGGGCATTCAATTAAAGCATGTCCAAAATTTTTACATTTATCACAACTAGACGAGTACCCGTGCATAGCAACGGGATTTTATAGCGACACATAGTTTATTGATAAAAAAAAGTTTATAGGTTATAAACGAAAAACAATAAAAGTTTGAAGATTTGGAAATTTAACATAATGTTTTGAAACCTGGTTCAACCCGGGTGGTTCAACCGGTTGAGCCGTTCCAGGCAAACAATGGATCGATTTAAACCGGGTCAACTTGCTAGGTTGGGTCGAAAACGGTTCAAATTAAACTGGTTCAACCCGTCCGGGTTTGAAGTGTCCCGGGTCAACCCGGTTTTTGTTTTAATTGATTGTATTTAATTGGCTGTACAATGTGAATAAATTATTGTACTTTTAAGTAATGGATAATGTTTTGAAACCCGGTTCGACCCGGGTGGTTCAACCGGTTGAACCGTTCCGGTTGAAAAATAGGTCGATTTAAATCGGGTCAACTTTCTAGGTTGGGTCGAAAATGGGTCAAATTAAACCAGCTCAACCCGTCGGGTTTGAAGCGTCCCGGGTCAACCCGATTTGTGTTTTAATTGGTTGTATTTAATTTGGTTGTACAATGTGAATAAATCATTGTACTTTTAAGTAATGGGTGTTTTAATAATAATATTAATTACATTCATAATTTCCTTTAATAAGATTTAAACATTTCAACATTTCAACATTATTGACTTTTCACTTTTCACTTTTGACTCTTTTTCCTTTATATGTAGTATAGATGAGGAGGTTTCCATTCATATTCGACATTAATAATTTCAGTAGTAAAACCATTACCTTCTACATTTGGAATTGCCCCAATAATTTTTTAAACGCTTGATTCAACAGCTTTTTGTTTTGGAGATATTTGCTCAATTAAAAAGTTCAAAGGTAGTATATCCAAACAGAGATTTTTAGTTTGGAGGAGCTTTTTGTATAAAATAAAAAGCTTACAGCTCTAAAATGCTAAAAAAAAGCTCTTTGCTAAACATGCCCTTAGTGAATAATGAAAAATCATTTTTTTACTTTGCACAAAAATATTTTCAAGTAATGTTTGAGTTAATTTTTCATTGCCCTTTTTGGGTGCCTGCTTCAAACCATATAATAACTTAAGCAATTTACAAACTCTTTTATCATCTTTACAAAAATAACCATCTGCAATTTCATGTATACATCTTCAATAAGTTCACCACATAAACCATTATTTACATCTAACTGATATATGGGGCGTTTTAGATAGCAACAGATAACAAAAGCCTAACAATTAAAATCTTAACCACATGAGAAAATATATCCTCATAATCTATACCTTCTTGAAATAAAGTCAAATACATCATAATAACAATTACGAACGGACGGGACCTACCGAAAGACCGACCGATACCGGACCGGGCCTACAACATTCGGTCCGGCCCTCGGTCTTGACTTTTTGTCTAATTCGGTCCTCCGTCAGGTCGGTCCGGTCCGGCCCACAAACCGATTATTTGGCCTTGTTGGACCGGACCAACCGACCGACGTCCGACGTACCGAACATCCTGGATATGGAATATTTTGAACTCATAGTATTAGAAAGAAAGGGTCTATGCCGAGACCGGACTAAACCGACAACATTCGATCCGATCCTCAGTCTTGACTTTTTAGCTAATTCGGTCCTCGGTCCGGTCCGGTCCGGGACCGATGCTCACCCTTATTCATACCTACCGACTCCAAAAAAAAATCAAGTTGACAAAATTCCAATTATTATTCAAAATTAGCTACAAACCTTCTTTAAGAAAAATCAAATCTTACAATATTCTATCCACAACTACTCTATTAAATATCTTAAAACACATCCCTATGGCCCCACATGTTTCATCATTATACCATCTATACCCTTTATTTCACACACACACACCCCTCCAAAAACGCAAAAACACAATGCCACCGACACTCCACCTCTTAACCACCATCCTCCTCCTCTTCCACCACCACATCTCCGCCATCAAACCACCACTGGAGTTCCAAGAAGCACCCGCATTTCAAAACGGTAAAGAATGCAACAACACAAGTAATATTCACATAGCAATGACACTAGACTTAACCTACTTACGTGGCTCTATAGCAGGAGTATTATCCATCGTACAACATGCAACGTGTCCTGAAAACATAATCTTTCACTTCATCACGACACAGCATATGTCATCACATCTTGGTCGTACCATGTTATCCACTTTTCCGTACCTTAAATTCCATCTTCATTTCTTTAGTACAAATTTAGTTAAGGATAAAATATCAACTTCTATAAGACGTGCACTTGATCAACCTTTGAACTATGCACGTATTTATTTGTCACACTTGCTTCCTAGTGATGTGCATAGGGTTATTTATTTTGATAGTGATTTGATTGTGGTTGATGATGTTGTGAAGCTATGGGAGATTGATTTGAATGATCATGTTGTTGGTGCACCAGAGTATTGTCACGCGAATTTTACTCATTATTTTACGGCTAAGTTTTGGTCCAATCCTTACTTTTCCGGTGTATTCAAAAGTAAGTATCTTTTTTTTTTTCTTCTTCTTTTGAAATATTTGTATTGTTTATTTGTTTTCATAAAGTGAACATGTGGATTGGTGAGATTGGCTTTTGGTTATTTTAGTTGAAAAGTAAATGGGATTGCTTAGTAAGATGGTTTTGCACTTTTGCTAGTTACTCCCTCCGTCCCAAAATTATTGTCCAGTTTGAATTTTCAAAGTCAAACTGGTTCAACTTTGACCATAAATATATTTTTTTTTATTGTATAATACTTGATAAAAAATTATATCATTGAAAAGTACACTTAAAACCGAATCCATTTATATATTTTGCATCAAATATTATATAACACGCACAAAAATATTTAAGGTCAAAGTTGAAGAAGAAAGACTAAAAAAGTCAATAGTGGACAATAAATTTGGGACGAAGGGAGTATTATGTTTTCGGACTAAAAAGTCAACAGTTTTTAGAATAATTTGACTTTAGTTATGCATTTACACGGTTAATTTAGGGCGAAATGATGTGTTTGACTGTCTGAGATTGCTTATCTAAGTGTTTGATTTGTGAGTATATATTTTTGTGTTTATCTATGTCTTTGGAATTGCATATGAGTAAATTTCTACAAAACCTAGGGATCCCACCACCTTAGCTATAAGTAGTTTAATATCTGTATATTTTGAATGTTCATGTAATACTGATTATTTTACTTAAATTTTTAAAATTATTTCTTTCCCAAATCTCCAAAAATTAGCTATTTTGTTATGTTATTTCAATCCTTCATTGCATCCTAAAGCAACAAATGAGCTGCTTTGTTATTTTCCCTAGTTAAAGTCACAGTTTTATCTCCATGGTTATAAACCATTAAATATTTTATTTTATCAAATTGTTACTCAAAAAATTCCAGCTAGCTTCTTGCCTTTTCCCCATTGCATGTCACGAATGTCACAAAAACTATATATCTCATAAGTCATAACTCTAGAGAAAATGATTTGTAACTATTTATATGTTTGTTGCAGCGCGCAATAGAAAGCCATGCTACTTCAACACAGGTGTAATGGTAATCGACTTAACAAAATGGAGAACATACAAAACAACCAAAAAACTCGAAAAATGGATGGAAATACAAAAGAAACATCGTATCTACGAACTCGGCTCCTTACCACCATTCTTACTAGTCTTCGCAGGAGACGTTGAGCGAATCGAGGATCGATGGAACCAACATGGGCTCGGTGGCGACAACGTCGAAGGTCTATGTCGAAATTTACATTCGGGTCCAGTAAGTTTACTGCATTGGAGTGGTAAAGGTAAACCTTGGTTAAGATTAAACTCAAAAAGACCATGTCCACTGGACCAACTATGGGCCCCTTATGACCTCTTTAAACGTGCACCGTTGATTTCAGACAGCTGACGTGGAATTACTTTTTACTGTTTTTGTCAACCGAAAGTGGACAAGCGGGTAAAAAGGGTTAAAAAGTGAAAAAGTGACGATTTATGGGGATTTTGGCAATTGAACCTGATTTTATGGGATTTTTTTGTTGTAGTGATATAAATGGTAGCGTGTGGGGTTGGTGTATAGTTATTGTTAGTATAATTATTTAATTAAATTATCCCATTTTTTGGTGAATAATAATAGTGGATATTAGTAGTACTTTTTAATTACGTGATTGCAGAATTATTCTGTTTCTGAGTTCTGAGTATTCATTGATTAAAAAATAAATTCACATAATATAATTTATCCTGATATTTGGCATTTATGTACAAGATTCTGAAACCAAAATTTCGGGCGGTGATGGAGGGAGAAAAATGAATATAGGATAGCATAAATATTATTTAGGGTAAAATGCAAAAATGGTCCCTAAACTTTCACAAAATCGCAGAAATGGGACCGAGACAAAAAGTAGCGTGTGTAAAAAAGCACTAACGTTACGGTTTAAAAAGGTGCAAAAAGCACGGTGGTACGGGAGCAGCGTTTTTCCTCATCTTTTTAAGTTCTTTGGCACTATCCGGGTAATTGATCATCCCTCTAAATGCATACTCGAGATTGGGTGGTAAGTCCTTAAGTTCGACTCAGGAAAATCCAGTGGTTTTCTAACGCAGACTTGATTTCTCGTTATGAAGTGTGTTGTGGAAGAACGGGTGAAATGAATGTAGAGGTGTGGGAGGGATTCTTCATTCAATAGACTTCTCAAAAGGAGATAGTATTATCCCTGTTCCGGGTCAATCTCTTGATTATACATTCCTAGGGAATTGAATCAATTCTTGACGAAAGCCTCTCTTTCCTCCAAGATGAAGTCACTTCCTCAACAACGGAGTTAGGGAACGGAAAAAAAATGATTATGAAATGATTAGTTGAGAAGAAGGAGTGGGATTAGTTCCACTCAATTATTATTGGTGAAACCCAAGAAATTCCTGAGAATTCTCCGATGCAATTATCATGACATCGATTGCTGTTAATTTTGCGGGTCATAGTGTTGGGAAGAGGGTATCTTCAGGGTATTGATACAAGGTTGAATTGTGATTGGGCTTCGATTACCAGACACGGCGAGGTGATCTGTTCATCAAAGAACATCTCGATCAGAGCACGGACCCGTTCTTAGGTAATTACCCTCCCTAAATATGAGAGGAACTTCTCGGGTTGCATGAGTCAACAATCACGAATCTGCCGGAAAATTTAAACTTTCCTATCATCTGAGCGTCCATCAGCATATACCGTATGGGGACGAGATACTTAGGCATCTGCAAGCTGCGAGAGTCTGCAGGTTAAGGTGGGAGTGCTTGGAAGAGAGTAACGAGTTTTCTCTTTTCTCAGTACGTAGCGTTCGCATCGGATTTTTTCGGAGTTTTGATTGTTGTATCTAAGGATTCTATGTATGTATACATTGGCCATTAGTCATAGTTTAAGTCAGACCATTACATTATTTCCGGACCGTAGTAGTTGGATGTTGGAAATTGGCAGGTAATCTCATTTCCCTGGTGCGCGCAGCTTCCGACAGCCTATAAAATGGGCAATAGACTAAATAGTTCTACTGTTTAAATTCATTTTCTTTTGACAGAGTTGTGTTTTTGATCGTTATGATTATGTAATGTGGTAGTTTTATACGTTTGCTTTGTGACGATTGTCTGTGATTCATCGCCCATTATGTTGTGTGGTATTTAACAAGGATAAGGAGCTAGCTGTGTGTAAAGATTTTTGCTTGAGAGTAAATATAGTGATTGCTAGAAATAAAGGGATACCAGCGAAAGCTTTAATGACAACAATGGGTATTACTTTCAATCCATGGTGTTAGGTGAACAAACTTGTGACATTTGTTCCAAGTTTGCGTAGGGTAAGCATAAGTTTCATTTATGCCTGTCAGGTGTTGCTTTGCTTTTTGACTAGGAGGTGTGGATTTTAGGAATATCGTAGGTGTGAGATGTTATTGTTTAAACGGGTATCAATTAGGGTGTGATTTCCACACAAAAATAGATAAATTTAGTGTGGATGTTGGAGAGAGATTTTCAATAGGGATGTTTGTGTAAAAATTTTAAGTAAACAGGTATACTCGAAGTGTTACATGACAGTTTGCGGAACTGTACCTT
>LBNU01007728.1:17029-42953 GCA_014162995.1 Artemisia annua
GGTTTTATCTTAAACCACATCTTGACCGTCTAGAAAACCTTTTGTCACACCTCAAGTCTAGGTTCCAATAGGATCCAATCCAATGAACCACCAAACCCAACAACAAACCACAGGAATTTCTCTCCCCCAAAATAAAACCGGTACATCCTCCAGCACACGTTTTTCCTCCTCCAAACAAAACCTTACCCTTGTTTTTGGAAAATGTTTCTCTTAAGAATTAATGCTCTTTTGAAAGATGTAGATTTTATCTTCTTCTGTTTATGTTTTTTCTTGTTGTCGGTTTAGATATGTTTATCTTTTTTTTTCATTTCTTGTCTTTGACTTCGAAAGTCAAATTTACGTGAAATGAAATTCGATTCTACTATGAGATATACTTTGTTTGGTGACCGATTAAATGTTGTGACGCCAATTTACCTTTTTGTTACATGTATATCTTTGTATTTTCGACACTAAACTTTCTTTTGTAGGTTCCAAATCCATGAAGTCCCTTGATCTACCGAGTTAGGGGGAGTTGATGTTCAAGGGGGAGCAGAGCGAATGGCACTAACCTTTTCTTGTAAGGTATTGTCCAAGGGGGGCACTGTGTATGGTTCCGCTACGCTTACTTTCTTTTGTTTCGACAAAAAAGGGGGGAGAGAAGTTACTTTGTTTCATTTCTAACTTTTTTCCACTTGCTTTTGATTATTTCGCTAAACAAGTTTAAACTTATAAAGCTAACACTAAATGTAGTGACTTCTTATAAATAAAGTTTCTTGTCATCAACAAAAAGGGGAGATTGTTAACAGAATATCGCCTAAAAACGTTTTTATATTTTACATCTTTGGTAATTTTGTTACTGACAAGTTACAAACTTAGCTTATAGTAATTCAATCACTTTGGTTTTAAGTCTGTTAAACTAGAACTTTCCATTTCTTTTAAACAAAACATTGAGTTTTATTTTCTTATAAAAAGAAAGTTGTCACATCAACATTAATAAGAAAGTTTATGTGGGTTTGACCATCTTAGTTTACCACACTTTTGGAAGTTTCACATTGAGTCAGATGCACAAGTTGATGTGACCTTGTGTGTCATAACACCAGGTCTTTTACTTCCTTAAAAAAGAAGTGTCACATCCTCGATCAAATGTCACTTATAGAAAAGGTTTAGTTGACAATCTTTGGTTCTCTACACTTTTGGAAGTAATCTCCTCATTGAGTTCAATGCCAGATGGATATGATTTGAGTGACCTTGTTTGTCTTGGGAATTTAACTTTTTGTGTGCAAGTTTTTGGGGTAAGTTCTGGCGGAACCCTGGGATTCAAAAAAACGGGGGCGACCCCTTTGTGGGAGGGTACCGCCGTTTCCGCCAGGAGCTGAACTTGTTTTGTGTATAAATACCAAACAACTTGCAAGAAATTTCTCATCACTTTAGAAATATTATTTCATATTTCCTCCTCTCTAACTCGTAACATTTGACTTGTGTGATTCTCTTGTATGTAGGCCTTAAAGTTTCCAAGTTCATCCGAGGAAGTACCAAGTTTTACTCATAAGTTGCAAGACTTTTATCTTTATTGTGTATAGACTCGATATATACTATTGTGTATCAATGGTGTATAAGTGATCGGTTAGTTATTTTAGGCCTCAAAATACATAGTGTGTAGGAGTGGTTGTACCTGGTAAGAACTCGCATCTAGCTTATGTCGATATATATTGTGTATTTGCGCGCATGGGAGTGGTTGTACCCGTGTAAGAACTCGACACTAGCTTAGTGCGGTAAAAGGCAACTTAAGGCGACGATAGGCTGTGCTAACTTTGAACGTGAACTCGGTATTTAGCTCTGTACCGGGAAAACGTGTAAGCGAAGATTGTAAAGTTTCTCCACCGAGAAAGGAGTTGTTGACTTAGTGCTCTTGAACTCTCGGAGTTGGGATACCGGGGCTGTGGACGTAGGCAAGTAAAAATGGAGTTCCTTGGTAGCGAACCACGATAAATACTCGCTTTCATGGTTTGATCGTTCTTAACTTCATTCTCACTTGCTTCATTATCATTATCGTAACATTTCTTGATTATCTTGAATGTTTGATAATATATCTTAGATTAAAATCCTTTATTAACGAAAGTTTTTAAAGAGTTAAGTAAACAAAAAGCGGTGGTAACTATTCACCCCCTTCTAGTTTTCCCACAGGTACGAAGGAAGTTGGTGGCCCAAGAAGTGGAAGCACGACGTTGCGAGGAGGGGAGTGATTAGGCAAAGCGCAAAGCTAGTAGGTGACTAAGGATGCCTAAGAGGTGACTATGGCGAGCTACAACTAGCTATGGGGCGCCCTTAGGTCGGTTGTAGCCATGGCGGTTTAACAAAGGAAGGAGGTGACAAGGAGGTGATCCACCTCCTTGCTTGCTTGCTAGGGAGGTGCTTAGAGGTGCTTAGAGGTGCTATAGTAACTAGGTTTTAGATTTTAGGTATAGTTTTTAACCTAGTTTTGTTTAGAAAGGATTTAGGGTTTTTCCTAGGGTTTGGTGCCTAGGTTAGGGTCCTATGAGTGTCTAATGACTAATACTAAGTCATAGGAGGCTTATACTAAGTGGTGGTAGCTTATGGTAAAGATTCGGGAAAGGTTAGACCTAGTTCCGGGAAGTTATGACTTAGTTAGGGTTTTGTGCTTATAGGACTTGTACCTAAGTTCTAGGGAGTTGTACTATGATCTAGAGAGTCTAATATATCATAAGGTTACTAATGTAAGTCATACCTAAGCTTTAAACACTTTAGAGCATGTATGGATAAGCAATTAAGGTTTTAAAGCTAACCGTAAACACATAGGTGCAGTTAGGGTTTTCTGACAAGTATAGTGTACTAGAGTGATAATTTACTTAGTGAAAATGTGTTTGTAACCTTGACTTGACATACCAAGATGTTTACATCAAGTAAACATAGTAGTGGTTGCCATTGGTGGATACGTGAGCTTGTCTAAGGGTTAGTTAGGTTATAAAGAGATAATAAGGCAAAAATTTGGCTCGGGAAATTCCTATAGGCATTTCTAACCTAGTTTGTGCTTTATGAGGGCCTAGGTTAAGTTAGTAAGGCATTTATAACGTATAGGGAGTTAGTGGGAAATTTGTGGGTTACTACAGTCTCCCATCCTAAAAGAAAATCTCGTCACGAGATTTAGCTAGTGTTAGTTGGTGTAGGTGAGAATAGATAGGGATATTTAGCACGGATTTGATCCTCTCATTCCCAAGTATACTCTGGTCCTATTTTAGAGTCCCAGCGTACCTTGATGATAGGAATCCGGTGATGTTTTAGATTTTTGACCTCTCGGTCCATGATTTCGACTGGTTCCTCTATGAATTTGAGTTTATCATCCAACTTAAGCTCTTTCATAGGAATGATGAGTGATTCATCCGATAGACATTTCTTAAGGTTAGAGACATGAAATGTGTCGTGTATATTTCCTAGTTCTTCCGGCAATTCAAGTCGGTATGCTACTGGACCAATTCCCTCAATAATCTTAAATGTTCCAATGTTTCTCGGATTAAGCTTTCCTTGCTTTCCAAAACGAAAGACACTTTTCCTAGGTGAAACTTTCAACATAACCCTTTCTCCGACTTGGAATTCTAATGGC
Organism: Artemisia annua; assembly: GCA_014162995.1. NCBI lineage: Eukaryota > Viridiplantae > Streptophyta > Magnoliopsida > Asterales > Asteraceae > Artemisia > Artemisia annua. Next base: position 20,628 of record LBNU01007728.1, read on the forward strand.
TTACGTCTGTTATCAGCATAACTCTTTTGCCGATCTCTAGCAGCCAGTAACCGTTGCCGTATTTGAACTATTTTCTCGTTTGTCTCATGAATTATCTCTGGCCCCGTAAGTTGAACTTCTCCAACTTCGGCCCAGCAGACAGGAGATCTGCACTTTTGTCCATAAAGTGCTTCAAACGGTGTTGCCTTAATACTAGTATGATAACTATTATTATACGAGAATTCTATCAACGGTAAGTGTTTCTCCCATCCTTTTCCAAAATCTATCACACATGCTCGAAGCATATCCTCAAGAGTTTGGATAGTTCTTTCACTTTGACCGTCGGTTTGAGGATGATATGCCGTACTCATGTCTATTTGAGTACCTAAGGCATGTTGCATATATTGCCAAAATCTGGACGTGAAACGAGAGTCACGATCCGATATGATTGATAATGGCACTCCATGTCGGGAAACTATATCCTTGAGGTACAACCTAGCAAGGGTTTCCATATCATCCGTTCTTCCTATAGGAATGAAATGAGCTGATTTCGTAAGGCGATCAACTATTACCCAAATAGTATCATGCCCGTTAGATGTTCTAGGTAGTTTTGTGATAAAATCCATCGTAATTCTTTCCCACTTCCAAATGGGAATCTCAGGCTGTACCAATAAGCCGGATGGCTTTTGACAATCAGCCTTTACCCTAGAACATGTTAAACACTTGCCCACATATCTAGCAATGGATGCTTTCATGTCAGGCCACCAATAGTGTTTCTTCAGATCCTGATACATCTTGTCAGAACCTGGATGGATGAAGTACTTAGTTTTATGGGACTCGTGCATTATCAAATTTCTTAAGTTACCATGATGTGGTAACCATCTCTGACCTTTAATACAACGAGTTCCGTCTGAACGTATCTTAAAAGCCTTATCCATCCCTTGTAAATTCTCAAGTTTACGATCTCCCCTTTCTAGGGCTTCATTTTGGGCTTTGAGTATTTGAGAAGGTAAATACGAATGAAGAGTCATAACTAACGACCTAACTCTAAGTGGTTTGATTCGTTCCTTTCGGCTCNCGTGCATTATCAAATTTCTTAAGTTACCATGATGTGGTAACCATCTCTGACCTTTAATACGACGAGTTCCGTCTGAACGTATCTTAAAAGCCTTATCCATCCCTTGTAAATTCTCAAGTTTACGATCTCCCCTTTCTAGGGCTTCATTTTGGGCTTTGAGTATTTGAGAAGGTAAATACGAATGAAGAGTCATAACTAACGACCTAACTCTAAGTGGTTTGATTCGTTCCTTTCGGCTCAAAGCATCTGCTACTACGTTAGCTTTGCCAGGATGGTAATGAATCTCACAATCGTAATCAGCGAGCAGTTCTACCCAACGTCTTTGTATCATATTTAACTCTTTCTGATTAAGAATATGTTGTAGGCTCGTGATCGGTGAAAACCGTACACTTAGTGCCATACAGATAATGTCTCCATATTCTTAGAGCAAACACTACTGCTCCTAATTCTAGATCGTGGTTAGTGTAATTTTCCTCATGTGTCTTGAGTTGTCGTGATGCATAAGCGATTACCTTACCTCTTTGCATCAACACAGCTCCAAGACCTCGACGTGAAGCATCACAGTAAACGACAAAATCATCGTTTCCCTCTGGTAATGCTAAGATCGGAGCTTCACACAACTTTCTCTTCAAAAGTTGGAAAGCAATCTCTTGATCTTTTCCCCAGTCAAACTTCATGTTTTTCGGGGTTAGCTCTGTCAAAGGTTTAGCTATTTTTGAAAATCCCTCAATAAACCTTCGATAGTAGCCTGCTAATCCAAAAAATTGTCGTATCTCATTAGGATTAGTGGGACACGGCCAATCTTTAACGGCTTTGATTTTCATAGGATCGACACGAAGTCCTTGTTTATCTATCAAGTGCCCGAGGAATTGCACAACACTAATCCAGAATTCACACTTAGAGAACTTTGCATAAAGTTTCTCTGTCTTAAGTAGTTCTAGGATTATTCTCAAGTGTTTAGCGTGTTCTTCCTCGTTACGAGAATAGATAAGGATATCATCTATGAACACTATAACAAATTTATCCAAGTATGGTTTACACACCCGGTTCATGAGATCCATGAAAACCGCTAGTGCGTTTGTTAAACCAAATGGCATCACTTGAAACTCATAGTGTCCATACCTTGTTCTGAAAGCAGTCTTAGGGATATCCTCTTCCCTTACTCTTAGTTGATGATAACCTGATCGTAAGTCGATCTTCGAATATATACTTGAACCCTGAAGTTGATCAAATAGATCGTCTATCCTAGGTAATGGGTATCGATTTTTGATGGTAAGTTTGTTTAATCCACGATAGTCAATACACATTCTAAATGATCCATCCTTCTTTTTAACAAATAATACCGGAGCTCCCCAAGGTGACGTACTTGGGCGAATAAAACCTCGATCGGTTAATTCCTGGAGTTGTTCAGAGAGTTCCTTCATCTCTGAAGGGGCTAACTTATAGGGTGCTTGGGCTATAGGTGTTGCTCCGGGAATTAAATCGATTTGAAATTCTATTTGTCGGACATGAGGTAAGCCAGGTAAATCCTTAGGAAAAACCTCTGGGTATTCCCTGACTACAGGGATCTCATACTACAGGGATCTCATCCAGTCGTTTTTCATCTGGCTTAGTCTCTGTTACTTGAATAACAAAGACTTGACAACCTCGTGAGATGTATAGTTCCATTTTGATACATGAGATGAAGTTAAGACGAGTCTTACTTCGATCTCCTCGGATAATTAAAGTTTCATCGTTGATAGGTACATGGACGATTTTCTCGTCACAAAGAATCTTAGCTTGATTCTTGGACAACCAATCCATTCCCACAACAACGTCAAAACTACCGAGTCTCATGGGTATTAGATCGATTTCGAATGGGTAGTTAAGTAAGGTTAGGGTACAACCCTTAAGGATGGTGTTAATACTAACTAGGTTTCCGTCGTCCATTTCTATCTCATAGTAAGTATCTAAAGCTACGGGTTTGATCCTAAGTCTAGAGGCAAAAGGTATAGATACGAAACTCCTATCGGCTCCAAAATCAAAGAGTACTATAACTAAATGATTATTTAAAAGAAACTTACCCGTAACCACGCTCGGATCTTGAGGATCGTTCCTATCCCTCAACATGTAAGCTCTACCCTGGGCACCATCAGTATTTTTATTTGGACACTTACTTGCGTAATGTCCCTTCTTTCCGCAAGTATGACAAGTAACCGATACTGGTGGCGGATTACCCCCAGTGACTGGTCCTTTATCCTTGCAATCCCTTGGCTGATGGCCCACCTTGTTGCATATTGTACACTTAATGAAACAAGGCCCTGTGTGATGCATAGCACATCTCCTACACAGAGGGGCTCTCCCAGCATAACCACTTCCCTCAGTTGGAGTGGCGGCATAAGCTCTAGTAGCTCCTTGCCTTGGGTTTGGTTGAGGATAGGGGTTGATACGATGACTACTACCTACATTACGGGTATTACCGAAAGCTCTCCCATCATGGAACTTTCGTTTATTATCGTTGGGCACTGGCACAGAGTTGTGCTTCGTTACTTGGTCCATTAACCTCAAAGTGATATTAATGGCTTCCTCTAACGTTTGAGGTTTAGAGGCAGTAACGTTCCCTTCGATACTCCGGGGCAAACCTCCGATGAAGACTTCTATTGTCTTTTCAGTAGTTGGCACCATTGTTGGACACAAAGTTGCCAATTCCTGAAATCTCCTAATATAAGTCTTTACATCGTTCCCCTTTACTGACAAGTTATAAAACTCGTCTTCCATTTTCTTAATCTCCGTCCGAGGACAGTATTTCTTAATCATTAGTTGCTTGAAGTCGTTCCAAGGGAGCTTGTATGCCTCCTCAATACCTATTGGTTGTGCATACGAGTTCCACCAGGATAACGCTTCTTCGGTAAGTGTACCGGTAGCAAACTTAACCTTACAATCCTCAGTACAGTTACTACGATCAAATACTGATTCGCATCTCTCAAACCAGTGGATAAATCCTATGGCCCCTTCTGTTCCCTTGAAATTAAAGGGTTGGCAGCTCATAAATTCCTTGTAGTTACTCTTCTTCACTACAAGAATTTCGGGGTTTTTAGCCATGTTGGCATCCCTAGCTCCTAGTGCTGCAGCCACACTGTCAGTCACTAGTCGCTGGATGTCTTCCTGAGTCATGGCGGGAGTAGTGGGAGTAGCGGGTGTAGTTGATCTTGTACGTGCCATTCTAGGTCGTTCGCAAGATAAGATGGGATAAGAATAATGTCATATCCATTTAGACATTTTCGCAAGTTCTAAGAGAATCTCGCGTAGAGACGGAAGGTAAAAGTTCTAACTTTTAGAACATTGTCTGATACCAGGGTTAGAAAGTATAGGGGATCCTAAACTAAAAGGCGGAATTCCTAATAAGAGTTACTCCCTCCGTCCCAATTTATTTGTCCACTTTTGACTTTTAAAGTCTTTCATTTACAACTTTGACCATAACTATTTTCTTATGTGTTATATGATACTTGATGCAAATTATATGAATGGATTATGTTTTAAATGTATTTTCATTGGGTATAATTTTTATCAAATATTACATAACATAAAACAAAAAAAAAATTAATGTCAAAGTTGACAAAGAAAGACTTAAAAAGTCAAAAGTGGACAAATAAATTGGGACGGAGGGAGTACTATATTCCACTGAAATTCGTTTCCCCTTGTCTAAAGGCATAGTGGTATTAATCTAAGGGATTCTAGTTTTAAGATTCCTAAATATAGGGCATAGGGTATATAGGCAAACTATATTTTTTATATTAACTTTTCCTATATCTTACAGGGTGAACTACGCGTATACTACCTATCATACTACCTAGTAAACTATTACCTATAACCTTACTAATTTGTTCCTTTGTTATTTTTAAGTTCTTGGATTGCTTCTAGTAGGTCTCTTATATCAGACTTATGACTATTCCTAAGATCTTCTATGATCATTTCTATAGTGGAAAGTCTAACATGTGCGGTAACTACTTCGTCAGAGTGTCCTTCATATTTCGTTTGTAACTTAAAGATTTGACTACGGGTTTTCTCTAATTCTTTTTCTAGCCTAGTGTAATCCTTTTGAATTATCATCCTACCTTTTCCTAAGTCACTTATCCTATTTTCTACTTCTTCTATACGCCCTAGGGATAACTTATCTAAATGACTAAGTATATCTTCTATTTGTTCTTCATGCCTTTCTAAAGGTGTTTTATAAAAATTGTTTCCTATTTCAAATCTAGGTGAAGGTGGTCTAATACGTAATTTCTTACGAGGAGGGGAAGCTATTTCGGGAACATAGTAATCTTGGGTATTATAGTGGGGTATAGAGGGTGTAGGGGTTATAGTAGGTACTATAGGAATGTTACTACCATATGCTTGCATATACCCAATATATGCTTGCATATAGGGATCATTCGGGGAAGGCTCTATTCCTAAGTTAACTAAGATATTCTGGGCTAATTCTTCCAGAGAATTAGAGCCAGTAGAGAAGTGACTAGGAGTAGCCGGAGCATACTCATAACCATTCGATGAAGTATCCTCATCATCAGTGTCTAACACTATGATAGGATCGTTAAAGGATGACATATCTAACTGTCATTTCCGAGTAAATGCCTTAGTATAATTCTAACCTATATAACCATCTTAAAGGCAATATGGGGAGTGCAATAGGGTATCTAATCCTAGAGGCAAGTTAGAGGATGCAATAGTGAGTCTAATCTAAAGGCAAGTCGGGAAATCTAACCTAAAGGCAAGTTAAAAGTTTAACCTAAAGGCAAATTGGAAAGTCCAACCTAGAGGCAGTTCGGAGTGTCTTCTGGCACGGAAGACTTTTTGAAAAATGGTTATAGTTTAAGGAAAAACCTTTTGTTCTCTATAACCGAGGCTCTGATGCCAATCTGTAACACCCCCATTTTTCATAGATCGCAGCGGATTTAGAGTTGGGGTATTACTTCATGGAAACAAAGACAAGATAATAGAAAACGACTCGAAAAGAGATGTTTTTGAAAAAGGTGTTATCATTCATTTATTCATCAGAGTTTTTACAGTAAAAGTTATACTTTTACCAAAGGTGAGGTCCCAAAGACTCCTTTTTAAAGGAAAACTGATGAATGATAACTATTATAGACGTCCTCATGTCTAAAGGGCTCATATACCTAGGATAACATGCTTAAAAGTCAACACTAGGTTGAGTGAGAGTCATAGGTTTTAGTGAGTAATGAGTGAATACAAGTTCCATAGGGTTCAGCTTAAACCCGAGGAGTAAAGGTTTTTAGGAAGTATTATTGCACTAAGCTCATGAAACCGCACGTTAACAGTCCGGGTCATGGGGGCTGCAGAGCCAACCATGAGGGGACAAGAAGGATAACTTGCCAATGTTAATCCTTAGAGGTTTCAATTATAGTACTTATTGATTACCCGGCTGAGGTAAACCAACGGGAGGTGTCAAACTCCAATAGATCTATCAACTATACTCGCGTTCACTTGTGTAAAACCCACAAGTGATTATGGCTCATGAATTTTAGTTATGTAATGGTGGCAGATAGTATCACTTGTGCAATAACGATAGAAAAGACTTGTATTCGGTTTAAAGCAAGTATCCCCCTCACAGGGTTTATAAAGTATTTAAAAAGTGTGAGGCTACGAAACTCACCTGGGTCTTAGGTAAGTAGGGTAGGGGTTTAGACAGCTTACTCACGTATCCTGACGGTAGTGTAGGTGTGTGTATATCAAGCCTTAGTCTAGGTTTTCTTAACTAATCACTCTTAGGATTTCTATATATAACATAACACCGTTCGGGCCATCGTAATCCAGAAGTATAACTTCTCATATGAAGCTCCCTACTATTGTATTATGCTGCAAACATAATACCGTTCGGGCCATCATAATTCAGAAGTATATAACTCCTCACACGAAGTTCCCTAGTATTGAGTTATGTTGTTATTAAGTTTTACTTATAACATGACACCGTTCGGGCCATCATAATTCAGAGGTCATGCATATAATCGTTTGAGGAGCCAGGGCACTTTAAATCGTAAACCCAACAAACTCGTGAAGACGAAATATCCACATGATACTCCTCACATGAAGCTCCCTAGTATTGTGTCATGTTCTAACTAGGAAAAATAGGTTTTTGACACTTATATGAAAATAGTCCGTTTATATCCTTTAAGTTTATATATTTACATTTTCTACCCTAAACTTATAAACTTATAACATTTAAGCATATAACTATCTAACTTTTGCACAAATAGTCCCTAAACTTAACTATCTTAGAGAAATGACAAAATTGGTCCTTAGAGTATACTAACTTTCAATATTTACCTATTTTACCCTTAAGTTAACTATATTTGCAAAACTAGTCCTTTTAACTATATAACTTGTTTTACTTTCTATCCTAAGGTTTCAAAACTTTGCAAAAAGGGTCCTTATACTTATAACTTCTAAGGAATGTCAAAAACAATCCCTAGACTTTATAGTTTCAGGAATTTACTGTATATACCCCTATGCATGTAAACTTTTGCAAAACTAGTCCTAAATTTAAGTAAACTATATTTTTATAAAACAATTAAGTTTCCTAGCTTATGTTTAACTTATATTAACTCAAATAAGTCATGTAAACCAGATTATAGCTCAAGAACATGCATATAACCACATAAACATGCAATTCGATCAAACTAGGGTTTCAAAAATGTAAGCATGCAAACAGATGGGTTCTAAGTCCTAGCTAAGGGTTCTAAGGTATCTAAGGTCTCTCCTAAGTGTCTTAAGTCAGTTCTATAGCTAGTATATGCAAAGGTAAGGCTTACCTAGGTCGGGAAGGCTTAACGAGGGAAACTAGGGTTTCTCGGCTCAAAACTTAACTCGAAAAGGATCAAGGGCTTACTACTCGACGTCTTAGGGTCTTAGGGACTTAGTACTTACAGAAATATATGAGGTAAAGAAGAGAGGAAGGTGTGAAGAGAAATGAAAGGGTGTGGCTCGCTATTTATAGGGTACGAAGGAGTGGTGCCCAAGAAATAAGAGCACGAGATGGCGAGGAGGGGGGAGGTGATTAGGCAAAGCTAGTAGGTGACTAAGGATGCCTAGGAGGTGACTATGGTGAGCTACAACTAGCTAGGGGGTGCCCTTAAGCCGGTTGTGGCCATGGCGGTTTAACGAAGGAAGGAGGTGACAAGGAGGTGATCCACCTCCTTGCTTGCTTGCTAGGGAGGTGCTTAGAGGTGCTTGAGGTGCTTATAGGTGCTTAGAGGTGCTATACTAACTAGGTTTTAGGTATAGTTTTTAACCTAGTTTTGTTTAGAAAGGATTTAGGGTTTTGCCTAGGGTTTGGTGCCTATGTTAGGGTCCTATGAGTGTCTAATGACTAATACTAAGTCCTAGGAGGCTTATACTAAGTGGTGGTAGCTTATGGTAAAGATTCAGGAAAGTTTAGACCTAGTTCCGGGAAGTTATGACTTAGATAGGGTTTTGTGCTTATAGGACTTGTACCTAAGTTCTAGGGAGTTTTACTATGATCTAGAGAGTCTAATATATCCTAAGGTTACTAATGTAAGTCATACCTAAGCTTTAAACACTTTAGAGCATGTATGGATAAGCAATTAGGGTTTTAAAGCTAACCGTAAACACATAGGTGCAGTTAGGGTTTTCTGACAAGTATAGTGTACTAGAGTGATAGTTTACTTAGTGAAAATGTGTTTGTAACCTTGACTTGACATACCAGGATGTTTACATCAAGTAAACATAGTAGTGGTTGGCCTTGGTGGATACGTGAGCTTTTCTAAGGGTTAGTTAGGTTATAAAGAGATAATAAGGCAAAAATTTGGCTCGGAAAATTCCTATTGGCATTTCTAACCTAGTTTGTGCTTTATGAGGGTCTAGGTTAAGTTAGTAAGGCATTTCTAACCTATAGGGAGTTAGTGGAAAATTTGTGGGTTACTACAGACTGCCCTAAACTAATGCGCTAGCCGCAATCACATGATTGCTGCGGCTAAGCAGATGCACGCCAACAATATATTTGGTCGACCCGGTTCTAAACCTACTACGGAGGAATATAAAGAAGCGACCAGTAAAATATATGTCTTTCAGGGCAAACAATCGGAATGGATAAACAAGTACCATTGTTTGAGACCCATGCACGACCCTCGAATACCAATATTCCGTCCTCCGGACCTAAGTGGTTTGAGTGGATTCCATGTTACTGATCATGTGACCCACCTAAACGGGAAGGGAACATCTTATGGGGAAAGGAGTATTGACAAAACATTACCTTAAAAGGGTACAACTTGGGGGAAGTATGCGGCATCACATATCTTCAGGACGACGGAAGTCAACCAAAGGGACAACATAGCTCGAATATCGATGCCTACCATCTTGGTCTTGACAGAAACATGCTATTATCCACTGGGTAATAGAGAGGATCGCCACTCGTGATCCAGAGGTAACGACGAGGAGCCTTTGCCTATAAATAGCACACACTTGTTCATGGAGGGCTAGGTTCCAATACACACTTAAACTCTTATATACTGCACCCGCTTTCAGTTATACCTCCAAAAAAGAATACTTATTCTCACACCCGAGGTTGATCATGGGAGACCCCCTCCCACAGTGAGACTAACGGTGGAAATTTTTTAGCAGGTTCAAGTCTTTGGATCTCAGAAAACCAAGATTAGAAGACAACCCTCATCAATTTTATTGAACTAGCTATCCCGCTAAATTATGGTTCATCACAAATAAAAGCTTTACCAAAACCGTATTACGTTTAAGTTTGGAATCCACAGTTGTAATGTGACCACTAATGAAAATGAACAATAAGACTACTCATAATGTTTACTCACCGTCAATTTTTCTATCACTTGCTCATCACTAAAACTCTTATATAATTGTAATCATTACTCGCTGCTGACTTATACCTCAATATTTATGTAATATATAACACATCTTATTAGTCACNCAAAGGAGAAGAGATCGTCAATAAATGGACAGGTAAACCCACAGTGATTATGGAAATGTCACGACTTCTCACGTTACTCAGCAAGTGCTAGAAAGAAATTAAAGAGAGAAGATGCGAGGATTACGGGGACTGGAGATCGGAAGAGGTGGAAGACGAAGTGCAGTGGGAGAGAGAAAGGAGATGAGAGGGAGGGAGGGAGAGAGAAAGGGAATAGAGACGAGAGAGAGAGAGAGAGAGGGGGGAGGAGGAGGAAGGGAGGAGAGATAGAGAGTAGAAGCGATACGTGATGGATAGCGATTGGAGGGGTAGGGAAAGGTAGAGAGAAGATAATAAAGATGGTAAAGGAAGACGCGCGAGAGATCCTAGGATAGAAGACGAGAGAGTTGTTTACTTCAGGAGTGATTGTGATTAATAAGCGAGTAGAATCGAGATGAATGGTAAGAAAGTGGATGAAGAACGTAGAGGTGAACAAGAGTGAGGGATTAGTTGTGGAGTGATTAATAGAGAGGAGGGGGGTACGGAGTGAGCATTGAGGAATCATAGACAGGAGACTGTTAGATGGAGATGGGAAGAGAGAGAGAGCATGAGGAGAGAGAGAGAGAGAGGAGAGAGAAGAAAAATCTGGAGTAAAACTAAGAAAAAAGACGTAAAATTATGATATAGTATCATCATCATGGCTTTTTTTTTTTTTTTTTTTTTTTTTGGAATGTGAGATAGGGGTGTGCAGAATTTGGGTTTCACCCACAGAAACTGAAAAGCGAAATCAAACCGAACCGAATTTGTAACTGAACTGAATTTGTCAAAACCAAACCCAACCGAAGTAGTTATTTGGTTCTCGGTTCGGATATGATTATGGCACAATGAACCGAATTCACATAAATATAGATAACTTTTATATATTTATATACAAAAAGAAAAGACATTAAAACTTTTTCATAGTATAATTATAACATATTTTAAGCTTAAATCTTTTTTTTTTTTTGATGAAAAAAATATGTAAATTATATAAATAAATAATTAAAAATATGTAAATCGGGTTATTCAATTTGGTTTTTGGTTATTCGGTTCGGTTCGGTTTTCAGTTATTCGGTTTAGTTAAATTAAATTTGAATTCGGTTCTGTTCAGTTCTCGATTTTACCAAGAAAACTTTTTTAACCGAACTTACCGAACCGAACAACCCGATAACTGAACCGATGAACACCCATAAGGTATGTTGATAAGGAAGAGACAAGATAGATGCAACGTTGGCTAATAAATATTAGGGGTGTTCAAGAGGCGGTTCGGCTCGGTTCGGTTGGAGATTTTAACTATTCATAGCGGGGCGGGTAGTTTATTTTTATTATCCGAAATCGAACCGTACTAGGCGGATGACCGGATATGCGGGTACCCACAGTTCGGGTCACGATTATCCATTCTAAAAAATTAATCGAATCGAATCGAATCGAATCGAATCAGACGAACAATAACATAAATGAGAACGTAATATGTCATTGTGGTAAAATTAAATAACATTGAAGAGACTAGATTCATAGTAAAGTTGTTACGTTGCAGTAAAAACATTCACTTTATCATATGTAACAAAATAACTAATACTATTTATTTGGCGTTTATAGGTTACGATTACTTTAATCATATGTAATCTATGGATGTTAGTAAATGATCACATTAGGTATGTACAAATGCGTTATATGATAAAAGTAGTGGAATAATATAGATAATACTTGTACATTTTTATGACTAGTTTGTTGAAACCTACATGTATATTATACACGGTTCGGTTCGGTAACCGCGGATAACTAAAAGTACAAACCGAAACCGAACCGTGATAAGCGGTTTTTTTCGGTTTGGGGTTTTCTCGGTTTCGATTTCTTCAGTTATCGGTTTTTTGCGGTTTTGGATTGAGCGTATCGGCTCGGTTCGTCGGTTTCTCGGATTTTTTGAACACCCCTAATAAATATAAGAATGAAAAATTTGAAGAGACCAAAGGTGTCGATTACGTATAACTTGAAGTACTGAAAATGTCATTGAGCAAAAGTTAAATTTATCAACTCATGTGGTTTTTGTCATTGAACAAAAGTAAAATTCATCAATACATGTGGTTTTTGTCATTCAGCAAAAGTAAAATCCATCGATACATGTGGTATTGTCATGGGAAACTCGAACACTAACCAAAGCTTTTTGCCACATAAGCAATAAATTGTCTCCTTTATGCAATTAAAGTTAAAATTCAAATGATTTTAGCAACAAAGGGCATAGAAAGAGAACACGACGTTGGTTTAAATCAAGTATATAAAGGTACGATACACCACATGGAGGGGTCAAGGATGGTCCTAACACCTACCCCCAAATGAAAATCTTAGATGTCGAGATGCATGTATGTTTAAATGCAAAAGCCCCTAATTAAACATAATTGCATATATATCCCTCTCAAAATGAATAAATGCATATATATATCATTTGTACAAGTTATAGTAAAAGGCAAAAAACGTCCTTTTGATTTATTCAAATCACATGAGCAATTTTAACTTCAAAAGTGCAGATGTATTCTCTATAAGAAGTTTCAGTTCACTTTTCGTCTCTAGCTAAAGTGAATTTATTGTAACAAGGATTTTAGTTTTTCGCGCGTTGCGGCTGAATGATTCGCGTGAATGTTAGAAAATATTCGTGCAAGTCTTTTTTTATACGTAAGCTATATCGTGAAGTGAACTTAAGTACAATAATGATAAGCTTTTAACCACATTAAGAACACCAAATACATAGTAGAAAATGATAAATTGTAGATTTAAGAAAGTAAATTTTATGGTAAATGATATTAGGGGGAAAAAAAACTAGTTTGCATAAGTTTAGATAGAAAATTAATAACTAAAAAAAGTTTCCGGGATAAATAAGAAATATTAAATACTTGTAAATTTTTTGTAACTGATATTAAAGGAAGATAACCATGTTCAACATTTTACTCAAATAAGGATACGTTAGCCACTTCATATTGGTCATGGACAAAAAATAAAACGATTTGTCCATACACTTCCAAAGTTGTAAATTGTCCATGCGATTTGGACAAACCAAATCAACATTTTTGCAGTTACTTTATTTGTTATTTATGCTATGCTGTAACGGTTTGAAAATACATACTCCGTATACCATTGCCATAATGTTTGCACCATAACAATTGCCATTAATCCATGATATTCATAAAAACGTTTCATTTTGCAAAACATGAACTTTTATAATCGACGTATGTGATTTTATCTTTAAAGAACCATTGCAGAAAACGTCTAAACAAGCTTTAGTCAGCAAAATGTTGACTGTATAACAAGCTTGGCAAGGTAAATCAATACCAAAATATATGCATATTTGCTTCTCTTGAACAAAGGAAAGTGCCCCGTAAAAGATATCAGTTTTTGTTATGATATATAGTTATATACTATCCGTCTAATTTCAGTTGATTATTTTTCAAGTGTTTTGCTAATGTTTGCTCACTGAGCACACGGTTGAGCGCAATTAATGAAGGCAAAATTTCATTTTAAATCAAAAAATGCATTTAATGAACATTTATAGCATAAAACCCCTGCGTTGTAGAAGTGCCACAAAAGCTACTTCAACAAAATTTGCGAATAACCAATAACATGATTGGAAATGGAATAGATCTTTTTACTTCGGGTTATCTTACTATGTGAAGGTATTAAAATAGTATTACAAACAAGCTTAGTGGACTTGTTTGTGTATTATATCGGTATTAGTATTTGTGTCAGATATGTATTGGTGGTATAGTTTGAGCACAAACGTAAGTGTTTAAAGTATAAATATTGGGGCATATATAATCATAATTCATTAATCAAAAGAAAAAGAAAATTGTTTTGCATTTGGTTGTTTGATTGTTATACTAGTGTTGCAAAACAAGGCCTACAAGGCCGATTAATCGCCGATTAGGTGCTACAAGGTCACCAACCTTGCCGATTTGTGTAAATCGGTCAAACAACTCAGTCAACCGTAGTCAACGACGATTAATGACGATCAACGGTGGTCAAGCTTGTCCGAAACCTTTAAACCTTGCTAGAAATTCCCAAAACTCACAGTAAAATGGTTTAATAAGTTATACTTGTTGTTTATATCTATTTCAAGATGTTTTTTTAAGAAAAATCTTGCTAGTAATACCTAAAATTTGCCGGAAATACCTAAAACTTGCCGGAAATACATAAAACTTGTCGAAAATGCCAAACCGATTAATCACCGATTAATCCCGCCTAGGCCGATTACAAGCTACAGGGGGGTCGACCGCCCAACTACCGATTCACGATTTTTGCAACCTTGAACTTATACATAATCGATATTTGTAACTCGTTTGATAAACCTGGCACAGTATTAAATAAACCTTCGTTTGATAAACGTTTTATTTGATAAACTTGGCATTGGGCTTTTGTGTTAGTTTTGGGCTTCTTAAGAATGTCATCTTTTTGNATGTTGATCAGATTGTTTGTTTTGGATTTTGATTTTCATGCGTTTTGTTGCTTATACTCTCGGTTTTGAAAAAATTTAGGGTTTATGTTTCGGTGTTGTAATAATATTATCTGACGTCTTCTTCATTTGTTACGATCATAACGTTTGATTTGCACAATGAGTACTGCAATTAGAAATTAGAAAATTGTATCTATAGGCAATGTTTTTTTGTTTTTTTTTTGTTTTTTTGTTTTTTTTTTTTACTGACAACATTTTTTTAGGGCAACGGGTACGAAAATGTGATTAACGTGTCATTTTTTGCTTTGTTGTGTAGACATCTTTAATTTTTTCTATCGTATACATTATACAATTGAATCACGTCTATTGTGTGTATCTTATGACCATTTCGCCCCTAGATGTTAATAGAAATGAGAACGGTAAAATTGTCACAAAATACAAACAATAAACGGAATTCATGAGTATGATGTATATAATAAGAAAAATAAAGCTGACTACATAACAAAGTAAATAGTGATAAGTTGGTTACATTTTTGTGTCTTTTGCCCTCTTTTTTATATTCTTTTTTTTTTTTTTTTTTTTTTTTTTTTTTTTTTCCTTTTTCTTTTTCTATTTTGTTAGTATTTTGGATAGTTTTATTTATTTGAATTCGAGCCGTAATTCGTATCATATACGTGGGTTATTAGGATTGTCCGTATTATATTTAAGGTGTTTGAATTACTGAAGGTCGTTCGTTAAGTTATTTGTTAACTATAATTTTTTTAATAATTGAATAATAAGTTTGAAGTTATACCATAATACTTATTAAAAACATGTGCCATTAGAATTTAAATTTGGTATTGATACTTGTAGATCGATTTATGTACCTAATATAATTATCCACAATAAATATATATACCTTGGATACTTACTATTTTAATTATTATTTTTACGAAAATATTACAATATTCTCATTTTCTCAACATTTCCACTTCATTTTGTATCTTTTTTCTCGTCATCAACTTGTATGTTCAGTTTACTATGCACCGGTTTTACCCATAGGCATTTCTATGAATAACAGTTGTGAAAGACGTTTTGTGCACACTATATACATAACTAGCTTATAGACCCGTGGTAACCCACGGGTTTTTAGATGAGATCGTGCAAAAAAAAATTAGTGTGCGTAAACAAAGGAAGGAAAAACCACAAAGTAGACAGGATGAATCATTTATTCGAAAGGAATATCAACTAAAAAGTCAATGATAACATAGAGTACAATGCTTATAACTAAGAATGTAATAAACGGTCATGCACGCGTGCTCCAATCTTGATAATGTAGATAACAATTTTTGACAGCCTTCGTAAGGCAATGAGAATTTGTTGATAACCTAATAAGTATAAGAAGAAAATGTAAGTAAAAAACATTTTGTGTGATTGATACTGTATGTAAAATCAAGAAAACGGCATAAACTACATCATATTCCACTTGATTAATGTTTCTTAGCAACATTATTGGGACACCCACCTTCAATGCAAGCCTATAGTTTGGAACACCTGAGAATTTTAATCCGTTGATAAATTCTGGTGCGAAAACGGACTGATCTATAGCACCACCACGCTCAGTTTTATCTATGTTGTCGCAGCTAAGATAAACCATTTTCTCACCAGGAAACGTATTCAGCAAATGATCGTTAATAGCTTATAGACCCGTGGATTCACGGGGATTTTAAAGAAATTATTCATTAAGAAGTTGAGTGTGTAGATAAAGTAATAAGCAACAACGAACGTAAACATGTTGCATTCTTTTTTTTAAAGGAATAATAAGTAATTAGTCAACGATCGTATAAACAATTGTGTTTGTAACTATTAATATAATAAGCCAATGCATATTCCGTGAGCACCTAATAAGTTTTAAAAAATATTAAAAGTGTAAATAAAAGGAGTTTGTGATTTATAATGCGTGTAAAATTTAAGACGTGGAATAAATGATGTCATAAGTACATTGTATATATACCTCTTGAATCTTGATGAAAGACCCTGAAACACTTCTTTGTAGACAACATTTGTAGTGGTGTTTGATAGATTACTATCCGCATCACAAATGACAACTTTCAAATCCCAAACACTTACACAAACTATTGAAAAACGTGTTTTTGGTTTTTTCAGTTACCTCTTGCTCGCAAACTGGAGAGACAATAAACAACTTTTCATAGATGCTCAAAGTAGTGCACACATAAATGGAAAGCACACAAATTTCAGAAAAAAATAAAATAAATAAATAAATAAATAAAAAACATTCTTAATCAACAAACTAATGAAGATACTCCTTATTGAAATCTATGAAACCATTTACTATTTATTGGTTGTTAATGAATTGGACAGAGATTAGAGAGCAAGCAATAAAAAGTGTGTTATTTTATCAAATAATGTGTTTAATGCTAAGAGGGGTTGCCTTTTATTGCCTACACACCATTTACATTAAACACATTTGCTGTGTCCAACACCGGTAAATAACACACCATCTACAAATGCATTCGACCAGATACATTTTGGACTTAGTTTTGAAAGATTATCCACTTGTACTGGTCATTCATTTGACTACTAATATCATACCTCGTCAAAGGGAAATGGCAATAATATTTTGGATAACATGAGAAATGTATCAGTGGTGTTGTAACAATAAGATGGCAAGTTTCATTACTCAAACTCTAAATAAGTGAAGCAATAGCTAATTTTTCAAAGTTTGAGAACGAAAAAATTTATCAACAGCTTTTAAAAATAGATTCTTCTATATGACCTCTATCATGTTCTGCATGTGGAAAAGAAATTTTAAGTGTATTCCTGAACCCGAAAGAGGATGTACATGGGAATCTCGGGTGTCAGCCACCATTATTTTATATACGCTTAAGGTTTTAATAATTTTCTTTCCTTGTGTGCCTTCACAGAGGAAGAGATCTTGATTCATTACCCAAGCCATTCAGCCATTGTGCACTGCAAGATATGAAAACTTAAGAGAGGTTCACATGATATTCCTTATGCCAAAACCATGCAAACAATTAAAACGTTGTACTTATCATGTAATGCAGTAGTAACTATTATTTGTAAATGAGCGACAAACTACATATTAATTAAGAAGTTGATTAAAAAAGTAAAGGCTAATGAAGACAGAGCTTGTAAACAAAAATAATAATGAAAAATTAATTAGCAAGCCACAAAACTTAGAGAAAAAGATGGCCCTTATTTAATCAACCAGATTGGAACCTCTTGGGGACATCTATTGATCTTGGCTTTGGTAGGTTAAAAGATTAAAATAAAAATCAACCCAACTGTAATTACTAATAAGAACCAATCTATTATATCCACCAAGAACTAGGGAAAAATGTCTAAAAATACATTCAACTTGCCACTTATTACTATTGTATGCAATGAACTTTTTTTTTTCCTATTGTATGCACAAACTTTCTTAATCACCCTATTGTAACAATATTACGGGTTTTTATTCTATTAATTACATCGTAATTAGTGTGATTAAGTATTGCCACGTCATCAAAAACCCGTAATATTTATCATATAAACTTGAAGAACAAAATATCGACATGCATGCTACTTAATCGTAGTTGACAAACCGTCAAGAAAATTATGTTTCACATCAGCGGTTTCGCCAAGTATTTTCAACTGTTGTAATACATTCTTCTAACATTGACATGTGACGGCTATATCATTGTACAAAAACGCGACAACTTCCCCACGATATTTTGCACAACAGTAGTCGAGTTGTTCGATCTTCTTGGTCTTTTCATTTTTTTTTTTTCTTTTTATTTCACATATAGAGTAGAGACCTTTTCAAGTAGTTTGTCCCTACTATCATTCACTGGAAAGTCCGTAACAAACTCATTATGTTTCTCAACCAAAGATTCAAATATATCGCGAATAGAAATCGTAATACTTCGCAAATAGATCGTAAATTCTGTCATAGCACACATAGTCAATCACAATTTCCGTCAGGTAATCAACACAGGCTAAACAGTTATATTTGTGCATCATACTGAATTCACACTGGGTTCGTATGGATAGTTATAGAAGCTACAAACTAGTTTCATTTAAACGTCAAATATTCAACGGGCAAAACATATCTATTTAATTTATTAAAGTATACTATGTTAGGGGTAATTTAACATTTAGAAGAAAAGGTCCTAGTTTTTACAATATGTCACAAAAGTAAGTCAAGTTAAAAATAAATGTCATCTTTTGTTACAAAAATGCATATTTCCCCTGTATATACATATTGCTACTATGTCATGTTATATTTGATACGACATGAAGTCGTTGAAAGAAAATGATGATTCAAAAATGTCGCAAAAACCTTTCAAATGTGTGGGCAAAAGAATAGAGATCTAGGATGTACCGACCCCTTTTAATTGAGGTTTACTTTGTGGAACTGGGTGAGATAATCAGACCAAATATCACAACGGATCGTATAATCATGTTTCAAAAGAAACTATTTGACCATATACGTCAAGGTTATACGAATATATCGTTTGGAATATTTTAGAGTGTTTTGTTCTTAATTTATGCAAAGAAACACAAAAACATCCTTAACTTAAAGTGCTTACAAAATACGTGTTTTGAATAAATAAGCTTAAAACATAGTTATACCACCATCGCCCTTACATTTTTCTAACACAAGCACGATCATCAAAAGCCATTTTTCCAACACAAGCACGATCATCAAAAGCTATCGAATAAAAAAAATAACAAAAAATTTATGAAATGCTATCGCATAAACTAAATATAATAATCATTATTATTTCTATGTTTTCAATTCTTTATTTCACGTTTTACGCCTAAACTAAAAATAATAGAAAATAGATTTCTCCTTTTCTCTTACGATTACTTGCCAACTATATAGTTTCACTAATAGACAAAAGATCCGTGTAAAACCAGTTTCTACCATAGAAACAATCAAACAATGTTAACCACTCATTTTTTTTTATCAAAATAAAAAAAATAAACTTTTACCCTTTTTTAAAAAATTAAATATCTCGCAAACCGTAAATCATTACGCGAAAAAAAATATCATCGCGACGAGAATTAAATTATCTTTCTATAGACATGTATTGTTATATACTTTCGACGAACTTTTTTTTCGATGAACTTTTTTTTTTCAAAATTTCCACCCAGAAAAATCATATATAATTTGTAAAAATCATATGTGATTCGTTAAAATCAAATCATATGTGATTTTTACGAATCATATATGATTTTTACAAATTATATGTGTATGATTCGTAAGAATCATATGTGATTCGTAAAAATCAAATCATATATGATTTTTACGAATCATAGGTACCATCACAAAGCGAACGACCCCAAGCTGGACCCTTATGAATAAGAAGAGAAGTACACTAGGCACTTGGAGGAAGGAGAAAGAAATACGAACGTGGAACCGTACTCCAGCAATCTAATCGTTCTTGCACAGGAGATAAACAGAAATTACTTGAAACATCCTTTTTTTAATCCCTATAATAATAAAGTCACTCACTCCCCCATCTTCCTGACGTGTTCGTTATATGTGGTTGGTAAGGAACTACGACATATGGCAAAAAAAGACGAAATAAAATACACAGAAAAAAAAAAAAAAATATAAATAAACATATTGCTACGTAATCAAAAAGAAAAGTAACAACCAAAGAAAATATAATAATTAACTATATTGAGAGCTCTATGTAAAATTATAAAAAGAATAGGTGGTTATTTCTGAATGTCGATGTTATTGTGGGTATGAACGAAACACTGATAATATGAATGTGCCTCACCCACTGCACAAAACTAATAAATCCCTCGAGTAACTTAAATGGGCTTCTTTTATCTACAACCTCTTATCCTAACTTTTTCATACGACTGACACCACAATGGAGAGAGACAGAATGGCAGGGTCGACACCTCACACCATAAACAACAACCTCATATTACACCGGGCCACCTCTTGTGAAAACGTAATCACCAGAATGCAAAAACATTGCAAGGTTTGCCGGGACCCTAAAAGTAACATCGAAACGAGGTCTGATAGCAATTAGGGAAAATTACATTATGTGAACAAGAACTCATGATGTATACAACCGAAACTCAAGGCGTGTCTTAGCCCACATGATAGGTAATCGTAAGATTGCATTATGAAATAACAGTTTATTTTTGTTGTATATCACACATGCAATTGTGTACCAGTTCTAGATTTAGAGTATTTTCGAATCAAGGAAAAGTTTCATTAAAGTCAAAATGCTAATTGAGCGAAAAAGTAAGCATTCACAGCCATACAAAAATGTTCTCTGCCATTAAACACTCGCCACATCACCGGTTTAATACTCGACACGGCGAGAATTGAAAATTGCCCTCTGACGATATGGTGTTACGATTACATGGCATCAAATGGCTAAAAGAAACGTCACGTGATCATAAAAATGGTTACAGCTTTCTGAATTCCGATCTCTGATGACGCTGTTATTCAGAATAGACGTGTCGATAAGATAAACTTAACCGTTTGATCATTTTACGTTAAAGAAACATACAAGTCTCATACAGATATTGTTCCCAATGTTTGGTTATCGACAACGACATTAATTGAAACGAAGTTCAAGCAATCAAACCACATAGATTCCGGATATACGGTTCCTAAGTCTGAGCTAGCAGTAACTAGAAGAATCTGCGGCTACCTACTTCGATCGTATCGAGCCCATATGATGTGCCTAACCTCGATATATAGAAAGGTGTCAAAATATTATAATATAGTGGAATTTCTGATCAAATCACATTGCCCTAACGAACTTAGGTTGAACAATAAGGTGATGTGTGGGAAGGGCAGCTTCGATGTACAGGTAAGATTGATAGTGGATACAATGGAATGCTTGCGTTTTCGATCAACCTGGATAAAAGATATCCGCTTGGCGTAACTGTTCCATAACAATCATATGTGATAAATAGAATTGCGTTGTGAATGCATCTCCCTTAAAAGCTCATGACGCCGTCACCTAGAACTGGTAGGGTAGCCGTTAATGGTACGCCCTGCACCAGAGAGAAGTGGCTCATAGACACTACTTATATAAACGAACCATAGAGAGTACAAATGAAAGCGCATGTCTACTACGTCTAACGATTGGGCCATGTATATAACCCCAACTCACGCTGGCATGGGGTGCGACTCTCTCTGTCAATTAAAGCGTTCAAATACTCACAATTGAGCACCGAATAGACCGAAAGCTCATACGAACAGTCACCAAGTAGCGCTCGTTGAATTAGAGTTCATGATTTAGAATAGGCGGTGAGGAAACTTAAAATACAATGGCAAGGATGTTTCGTGCAATTAGGAGGTACTTGATACTGGATTTGAGGTATACTTGATGACGACCCTGTCCGATACATACGGCCCGTTGGTGCAGTATGTAATACAGTATTACATGAAAAATATAACAGATATGAATAAAAGGGTGTTAGCGTCTCAGCTTCTTAGAGTAGAGTGGTACAAAGACATACAGATTTCGTACATTGAACCTCGCCGAATACTCTAAGCGCACTATAAATGAATGTATGTCATTTAATCTGTCCCACACCTGAATTTACCTGTTTAAATGGCAGCGAATTGAATTCCCGGGTGTAACGTTCATGGCCATCTCTACAAGGGTTACATTTGACGACCTAAGTTGTCGTTTTGTAATACAACGTTTGATCATTTATTAAAAACATAAAGTTTACACATAGGCTCCCAAGTATTTTACACAATTATTGAAAATAAAAACGACAGATCAAACGATTCATAAGTGATTGGAAATAACAGTTGAGACGCGTCGACCCTCGATCCTGTTGGTCCATGCCTGTCACTTGTTGTTAACA
>LBNU01007728.1:42962-64320 GCA_014162995.1 Artemisia annua
GATGAATTTTTTCTGGGCGGAAAATTAAAAAAAAAAAGAAAAAAAATTCCGGCGAAGAAAAGTTCGGCGAAAGTATATGATAATGCATATCTATAGAAGAAGATTTAATTGCTCGTCGCGATGGTATTTTTTTTTTGTAGCTTGAAAGATTTACCGTTTGCAAGATATGTTGTTTTAAAAAAAATGTGAAAAAATAAAAATGAGCGCTATGAATTGGTTTATTGGTTCTATGGGCAAATATGTAGTTCTATACTGATTCATCTCTTCACTAATATCTGTCGCTAAGTCTTCTCCCAAAAAGATTAAAATAACAAGGTTATCCATCACAATAAAGGCATAAACAATTCCTCCCCCACAATAACTACCAATATATAGTGTCCACTAAGTGGGTAGCTAAAGGATGCGTGGGGCCTCATGTGGTTATATGGGTCTGGATTTGGGGAGAGTCTTCCTTATATTACTCATATGGGATAAACCAAACAAAGAAAATGGACGCCACTTAACAAAACAAATAATATTAAATAGATGGACTCCCACAATTCATTCTACTAACAGAAAAAAAAGAAAACACCCTAAGTCTTAATCTCCTACTCCTTAATTGTTAAGACTCATATGGCCTAGCATCTCACAAAGTCTAACATGATAAGCTCCAACTGAGGGTTCCATTCTAAAACGCAATTGGTTATAAGAAAGAGTAGCCGCATCAAGCTTTATATGATGGACTTTGAAATTATGTTTTATTGATGTGAGATTGGGTTTGGACTATCCAACAATCCTCCCCCTCAAAACCAACCACTATGGGCCTCCCTCTTTATGCTAGCAACCACGATCCCACCTTTTTCATCCACACCTTGCCATCGGTACACACCGGCTTTTATCGGCTTCCATTACGGTACAAGGTTTACCGGGATCCACTAAGTAAGCATCGAACCGCGAGGTATAAACCGAGGTATAACCGAGGAACACCATGTTAGTGCAAATTACGATATTTAAATCTATACGGGTCTCGTTTTTGTTTTGATTGATTGACAAACGTATGAACTTGATACATAAAGTAAAAATGTACAAGTTACTTGTATCATACTTTGTCTCAAAACATTCAACTCCTCCTCAACATCTGCAGTCATCGTATGCTACAAACAGGTTCGTAGCATTGTTTGTTATGTAGCATTATGATCAAACCCCTTGACCAACCCATTTAGAATGATAAAATACTGTTTAGGGTCTTTAAGTATTTTAAGTGTCCAAAGTGCATTTAGGGGTCAAATAGAATAAGTGTCACATTAGGTATCTAGAATAATATTAGTAAGTTTACAATATAATAAAAATGTGTCTTATAACAACATAGTACATAAAAATTTTTAGTAAACTTTACTAAATATTATATAGCTACAATATATTTTTCTTACAAGTAACTATCTTTTTAAGTTAGTATATACTTTGTCTAAATGTATTTTTCATAAAATGGAAAACTATATTTGGAAATTACCTTGGTCAAATATCATTTACTAGGATGTGACATTTATGTTTGACAAGCAATACTCCTTACACATTTGGAAGCATTTTAATTTGGGTTAAATGGCATGTCTTGTAAATGTGTCTTGTCTTGTCAACACTTAGTTCCAAAAAAATGCATGCTTGTTAAATGTGTCTTGTCTTGTCCAACACTTAGTTTCAAGTAAACTGCATGTTTTAATGTGTCTTGTCTTGGTCATTTAGTTACCTGAAAATACATTGCTAAAAACGTCAACAATATGTTGGTGAGAAATCATAGGTTTATAAAAATGCATGTTATACGGAAACCATAAGTATATATGTATGACTACCCATCACATGATTAATGAAAAATAGTACAATAGCCCTTAAGCTCATGACCCCGAAGCTTGACTGTATGTAATGCCCCTAAAGAGTGTTTTGCCAGACACTCTAATATGAATAAAAATGAAATGCATCCGCTTGACTGTCGGTAACCCCAACACGGATGGAGGCGTCACTCTCAATAGATCTATCCACTCACTCTCGCTTATGCACAATTAACGGTTCATGATAATAGGGGAACTTTCATAGGCAATGTGGTAACTTAAGCATTGTAATTGGATTTGTATACTTAGGTCCGTACAAAAATGGAACAATGTATTCTCCCCCGTGGGATTTGAAAACAATAAAAGAATGCATACGGGGCTATGAAAACTCACCTCAATGAATGGTACAAACGGAAATGTATGAGCTGAAGAAATGAGGTGCAATCTCCTAACCGCAACCTAAAATGAATGCATGTAATCTACTTTAGATTATGAAATGGGTTCATGTATGCACTTGCACTTATAATCTATACCACTCGTTTTGTATTCAAAATATGTATTGTTGTCGAAAATATAATTTATATCTTCGTATAAGGTCATAATGAATATTACATGTTCATATAGTCTACTAAGTGTTATATACAACGTTTGATCATTTTATTAAAAACATAAAAGTTTACAACATAGGTCCCAAGTGGTTTTACACATTTATTGAAAATAAAAACGACACTTTAGGTCGTTCAATGTAACCTTGTATGAGATGCCATGATCGTTACATCCGGGAATTCAATTCCGCTGCCATTTAACAGGTAAATTCAGGGTGTGACATTAGCCCAACTAAGGGTTTCATTCAAAAACCTTATAGAAAGAGTAGCCCACCGAACTTATATTTTAACTTTGAAATTATAGTTCTACTGACGTGGGATTAGATCGGGTTTGCACACCCAACACTAATAATAAATAATACCATAACAAAGTATCAACGAACAAACAATTTCTGCCACAACCACTTAACACTAACGGTGTGTTCTCGACTTTTTCATTAAAAGAAGAGAAGTGATCCTCAATCACTTCTCTTCTTCCCTCTTCCTCCCAAAAGTGGGCGGATCATCTTCCTCCCCAAAAACACTAACACTTTCCTTCCTCAATCACTTCTTTTCTCCCCTATTTCCTTCCTAAAAGAACTCAAGAACACATGTTTGACTAACTTCCTCCCTTAATCATTTCCTTTCTCCCAAAAATCAACTCAAGAAAACAGCGTATCATCAACTCCTTCCCATGACCCCTTTCCCCCCAGACCCTCATATCATCAACTCATTTATCATTCCTTCTTTACTCGTTCATCTAAAATTGTCGCTAATGTGTTACTAACTTATCTTGTTTCATCCTTCTTCTCACTAGAATCAATGGCTATTTATCTATCGCCTTAAATGCATCGAGTGAATTTTTTTAAGATCAATTTTCTTGAAGACCACATTTTACGAGACTCATCGACTTTATTAAAGATTTTGCGGTTTTCAAATTCAATTTCATTCCATATTCCATATTTATTTGATGGCATGTGTACCGCAGCACTCGTTTAATATAAGTTAATGGGGGAGGGAGTGGTTCACTCACCCTCCCCCCCCCTTCACTCACTCCCAACCAATCGAAATGCGCCACATCATTCCCCACTTTTCCCTCACTCACTCATATTTTTAGAGGCGCCACTTCACTCACCCTTCACTCACTTCCTTTTTTTTTTTCTTTTTTCTTTTTTAAATTCCATTAAAATTTATTAAAAACTAAAATTTCATTAAAATTAAATAAACATTACATAATATTATTAAAAAAAACATAAAATAACATTACATAATACTAAAATACTAAAATTCATAATACTAAAAAACTAAACTTCATCGTCTTCATCGGCTTCATCGTCCACCTCAAGGTATGGTAATTGTTGAGCGTCAACATGCTCCATAAGATCAAATCGGAGACGAAAATGTGTGTCCTCATTTCGTATCTCGACTAAGGCTGCTTCGTCAAACACCGGTTGGATCGGAGGATCCCGAATATGANTCCCGAAAAACCGACCGAAACCAAACGTCCCGAATCTCGAACTGACCATACTCGGGTCGGTATTCGGTTTTGATTTTTCAGACATTCGGTTTTCGGGACGGGTCGGGTCGGGACAAAAACTGAAAAAACAAACCAATATCGTGACAAAACCGACCGAACCCAACTAAATCGAAACCGAACCCGACTAAACCGAGCAATTCGGTTTGGGTTTTTCCCGAACTCGGTTTTGGGATGAGTCGGGACGGGTCGGGTCGGGTTGTGATTCGGCCCGATGCTCAGCCCTATTAAAAAGATGTCTCGTTGAGCATCTTTAACCAAATTTCACTAATATATTTGCTACCATCGTCCGCATGAAAACCAACTTTTTATTATCTTGAATCTTTTCAGAATCACACTTGTATGCCTTGTATATTTTTTGAATATATCACAGCAGTTATTTCAATTTTAAGTTTGTTTAGTACTTCAACTAGTTATAATACCTGTGCACGCACAGGGTTTTTAAAATTTCGTTTTGATTATGTATTATTATCGATTAAGAAATTAATCACTTAACATGTTTCAATTGGTTTTACTTGGTGGACTAAAAATACAAAATTATATTTATATATGTTATAATCTACCTATTATTTTAGGATAATGATTTTGGATTAAAAATTATATTTTATTATTCAAGCAAAATCACATGATGATACTTGACTTGCATGAGATGTTAGTGATATATGCTTTTAGTTTTGCAAACCGATGTGATCAATTTACGATGTGTTGTGGTATTTCTTTTACTTATATTTTTGTTAAAATATGTAGCATATTTAGATAGATTTGAAGATTGATTCATTTCCTAGACTATGAATAACCATCATACCATGTTTACTAACGTACTTTTTTGTTTGAAAAATTGTATTTTTATAAGTTTGCGCTATTTACTTCTCATGTTTGATCATAAAATTAACAAATTAGCATAGATGTTTACACTATAGCTTCTTTATTACATAAAGAGAAACAAAAAAAAATGTAATGGGTATAACTCAAATTTAATCTAACGTTTATGTATAATGTATAAAAATAATTTTTCTCTGAGACCGAACTATATAAGGAAATTATAATTACTTGTATAAGTAAATTATAAATGCATGAAAAAAATGACAAAGAGTGCATTCGAAGAATAATTATAAAGAAATAATAATATAGTTATAATACCCGTGCATGCACAGGGTTTTTCCAGAAAAATTTAATTATATAGTATTATCGTTAAAAACAGAAAATCATAATTATAGAAGTATAAATGCATGAAGAATAATGTTACTTGTACAGGTATTATTTTCTGTTTTCAATAAAACATTAAAAAAAAAGTTACTAAAAGTTGGTGTGTGTGAAAAAAAGTTAAACCATAAAAAAAGTTACTAAAAACTATCAGCTAGATAAGGCATAAGCCAAAGTCTGTTGAGGTCTCTTTCGGATTCTATCCATAAGCAAAAAGAGGTTAACACATAAATCATAAGTATAGAAGTATGGTTGTATCTCACATCCGTGTTTACCAACTCAATAACATTATCGCAATATAGTAACGTAATAACTTGATTAAAAACTATGTATTCTTGCTTAATAATTCTCATGTACATAGTTTAATTCATATACAACGGCCAACTATTACGCATATATTTATTTTCATGAGTCGTTGTTATAAATAAAATCGCGTATATTTATTTTCATATCACAGTAACTCGTGCTTACCATTTGATATTTATATTCCCGTTACTAATAATTTAGCCGTATTTAATATTCAAACCCGTGTATGCATGAATTAAACTTTTAAATAAAATAACATGAGTCCTTATTAAAAGAAAATATATATTTTAATGGATGGAAGTCTAAAACTAACAATATTAAAACTAATTCGCATATTTACCAAATTTTGTAATTTTAATGGATGAAAGTCTAAAAATTAATACTAATATTCATGTAATTTTAAACAAAGTTAATATTATAAAGTATAAGGGGTACAAAATATAAGGGGTTATTTGTGTTTTTTTCTAAAGTTATTAGAAAACATGGAAACTTGTAATTTTACACTTAGCTCTACAAATTTATTTAAAGTTCAACCACTAAAGTTTTATTAATTACTTCCTCTTTTTTTAAGTTTTTGTTTTCATAAATTTGACACCTATATTTTTATGCATTTTTTTTCCTTAATCAAATTCTCCACCAAATTTATTAAAGTTTGACCAAAATCAATTCAATTTTGACTTTCTATTGGCCAATCATATTGCTTGATTTCGCCTACGTGGCAAAATCGAGGTCTCCTATTGGTCCAATTTTTTTTCCACTAAAATTGTTTTGTCAAAAACACTCCGAAATGATGTAATTCTTTTATTATATAAAAGATTTAAAATAGGAAACGACTACCTTTCGCAATACGTAACAAACTTAAAAATAGGCATATGCCATATGGTGTTAAACAAGCTATCCCCTTGGAATGACATAGAGGCATTCGGCCTCCCCAAGATGGCCCAGTGAAGTACAAATTAAGGACCACCGACACTTACATTCTACTATCTAAATATTAAATTTAACTGTAATGAACTATGTTTAAAATAAAAATAAAAACAAAAACAAAACATAATCTAAAAGATGAGCATGACAAAAGAGGTGCTAGTATATCTTATGTTTTAAACAGTAAAACTTGATTTTAATTTTATGCAAAAAAAAAATAATTATTCACATTTTAGTGAATTCATCACTATCGTTTTTGTCATTTTGTCATTATTTTTTGTTTAAAACATGTTACATTACGAAATATGTACTTGTACTGAAGGCAAGATATGTGTGAGGTTCTTTATTTTGGATCATTGAACTTTATATTCGATTTTATTGATGTATAAGAATTATGATAAAGTATTCGAAATATAATCAAATATGATTTTCGGAATTCCTATTTCGTCAAAAGCTTCCGAGTTGGTGACGTGGTTTATTTTGAAAAAATCTCGAATCCAACAGCGTTTTTAATGTTCTCAATAAATCGTGCTTATGTATATATAAATGATATATAACATTACCTCTCATATTCAAATGAACACGAGAGGATCCTTATCCATATATAAATCGAAACTCTACCTTTTTATTGTCTTTGGGGTTGCTTTTTGCATTTGATGATACAATGCCACAATTTCTTAAATGGTACTTTCAAGCTTCAATTGCAATTTTAAAACAATCTAAGAGCAAACCCTTTCAATTTCATGGATGAAGTGTTACTTCAGGATGACTTGAATCGTAGCATTAATTGTAGGACAGGTTGAGTAATTAAGCATTCAAAAAATAATAATATTAAAATGAATTCAAATCAATTATATAAAAATGAATTCAAATCTATCATATTAAATGTGATTCAAAAATGAGTTACGGTATATTTTTATGCATTCAAACATTAAAAAAAGAAGTTAGATTAAATTACATTAAATCAAAAAGATTGTCACTTTCCCAGTGGTCTCCATATCTTGACAAGCCCTCGTGTGCTTTCTTTATAAACTTGTAGTTCCTCCTCACTTCACACACACTAGAAATAAAATTCAATACCAAGTTTGAAATCCTTTGATCACAGTTATCAAAGGTAATTTTCTGTCTTTTAATCAAGTTAGTATCTAAAACTTACATTATCAAATGTATGTCTTACTGTATTTGAGTTGACGTTTGTATGATTGCATGAAAGTTTCTTAGGATTTGGTTAAAGTTTTATGCATGTACGTGTTTACCAAGTTTATCTATTGTTTTCTTGACATTCTTTGCTTGCATTTCCTATTAGAATCTTACTTTTTGGTTTAAATTATACATTCAGTTTCCTAATTGATATTGCTTTGTTATGAATCTGATTTCAAGTCAACTCTTGTTTGTTTGTAACTCACAAGATTAATTTGATTTATTTTGTGATCGATCACTAGCTAAGCACATTTTTTCTTCAAGTTTAAGTGAAGTTTTTTATTTAATAATTATATATAGAGTAATGATAATTAAGCTTACTAAATATATATAGATCTACAAATAGGTCTACATCATTTACATTTTGACAAGTGTTAAACACTCATTCTTACACTTCATATTCACCAATCATTTCGTGGTTATATATAAATGGACCAACGTGCGATATTCAATTCTAACCAATTGTCTATTTTGTATTCAGGATTTATCTTCATTGCAAGCTTTAACTAGGATTGAATCTTAATATGTTTAATTTCTAGGTGTGGAGTTTATTAAGTATATATAGAGTTAAGAAATATATAAATACTGAATATTGATGGAACACGAAGTTTGTGTTGATCTTGAGAGTGTTACGGGTGCAATAAGTGGTAACCAAGAGGGAATCCTTGATCATGGTTTAAGCGAAAATCAGCCGAAACCAGTTTTCACCAAGTTGAGTGACCATATCTTGAGTTTGGATGGTCATTTGGTAAAAAATGAGGGTTCTCAGGAGATGGATGGAAAAGAAAAGCGTAAAAAGTCTTTAAGTGCGAAAAAGCCACCAAAACCTCCGAGACCACATAGAGGTTTTTCTTTGGATGCTGCAGACGAGAAGTTTATTAAGGAGCTTGCTCAACTTGCTATGATTAAACGTGCAAGAATCGAGCGTATGAAAGCACT
Organism: Artemisia annua; assembly: GCA_014162995.1. NCBI lineage: Eukaryota > Viridiplantae > Streptophyta > Magnoliopsida > Asterales > Asteraceae > Artemisia > Artemisia annua. Next base: position 51,455 of record LBNU01007728.1, read on the forward strand.
AATGCAAAAGAAGACTACAAAGGCTTCATCATCAAGTACAAATGGTAGTTTATTTGCCATGATGTTTACCATCATCTGCTTCATTGTTATCCTTTTCCAAGGTAAAAAATAAATTACTGCTTCTATTTAATTGTTTACTTTTTGTTATCATCAACCTATTTTACATGAGCCAATTTATTCTCTTCATTCTGTCATTTTCAGTTTTGGGTCACTTTAATTTATAGATAGATATAATAAGTACATGATATATGTCGGTTCACTTTCGTTTACAAGACAAAAAATGATGAGCTAAAAAGTTAAATTTGACAAATTTTATAACCACATATACCTTTCCCTACATGGCGATATGGAAAATACAGTTAAATTTTACGTGTTTTCGTGTTGTGTTTACTAGAGGAAATAGTATATTTCTGGGACCAGAGCTTCCTTACTTTAATAGTATTAACTTATTAAGCTTTGTTTATTTGTAGGAAATATAAACTTTGGCATAACATGACATGTGCTACTCAACCAACACATAATTGTGCACATAATTTATCGACTACCGAACTGTTCTGCCCTAAATAGAAGTTGATTATTAGAATCAATCCATGATGATAACTAATTTTTCAGAAACATATGTCTACAAGTGTTTGTTATTACCTTTCCAAAGATAATAAGGAAAACAAATGCTTATTATCGAACATTTGATGATGAGATGCATTTTAATCTTTTTGTAACACAAACTAATTAATGATCAGTCATGCTATCTTATGCAGGAGTGTCATGCCAAATTTCATGCGGGACATTTACAGGTTCTCCTCCAACAATGGAACCAAATGAGAGTGGTTTTATCTTTATACAAGAGGATTTGAATTCATCTGCTCATGATTCTGTTTAACTTATTTCAAAATCTTTGAAGTAAGAAGAACCATAGGTTATACTCCTTATTAAATCGTTAATTTCTTATGGGAATCTAATGGTTTGTTTTGCTTCATTTTCGCAGTCTTGGGTTCAAAATGAAAATTCGCTTCTTGAAGGATTGTTGATTACTGCAACAACTACAATGTGGCACTTGTATAGTTAAGAGTACTGCGCGTGGGAATTTTATCTGTTTTTCTTTAAATAGGCGTCACCAAGTGAATCAAGGTTGCAACCTCGGCAATCTAGGATCAAATAGGGTATTTATAGATTATACTTGATGATAACACAATACAACTATTGTACTTAAGGTTTTTCCCGCAAATTAGTTGACCTTGAGTGTGTTATCTTTTGTCGAACTCAAGAACAATCATGATTTGGTTTTTATGCAATCAATAATAATCCCACTTAGTTTCAAGATTTGTGTTGAAATTGTTAGTTTTGCTTCTTTTAATTGTTTTGCATCAAGGTGCGGTTGGTGTAAAAAGATCATTACGCCTTTTATTTAATTCAGTAGCGGATCCAGAACTCAGTTGTAAAAGAGATTTCATTACTATTGGAGTATTGGTGCTCAAAGAGTTCCACGCACATGCCTTCTATCTTAAATTATATGCCTCGCATTGCCTTCATTTCATAATTGTTGATCAATGTGCATGATACTATGATGAATGGCAAAGGCGCAAAGCTAAGTTTTGGCCAAAAGTCGGTCGTGTACGAAAAATAATGCTTTAGGTAGTTGGAGTAATTTATTTATTACTGTAATATACTTGTATCTTAGGGTACTGGCAATGGAGAGTTTGCGGGCTAGCGGTGTGGCCAAACCGCCGGGGAACACCGCCGCCACCCCAGCGGTTTGGTCCAGCGGTATGCTTCGGCGGGTATTTTCCCTTCGAAGGTATGGGCCGACCGTTGCAAAAATTGAGACGTTGGGGAGTACAAATTGGAACGTTGGGCACTAGAAACAAAAAAAAATAAAAAAAAAATAAATAAAAATAAAAATCTCCCTACATATACTAAACTAATTCTACCCATATAAACACAAATTCATATATACACAAACTAATTCTACCAAAAAAATGGTTTCATCCTCTTCTTCGTCCGACTCAATATTTATTCCGGAGGATTCGTCCGAACTATGGTTATCCGGTAGTACCCTATCAACCTTTTTAGCCGTGAACGATTTAATTGAAGACACGGCAAGCTCTACCGAAACTCGAGAGTCTGTAACCCGTTTTCGTGAAAAAGCTTTACAAACCCTTATGAATGATTATTTTGTGGAACGACCAAAGTTTTCCGACGGTACATTTCGTGATAGGTTTCGTATGGATAAAAGCTTGTTTTTAAGAATTGTTGGTGAAGTTGAAGCGAGATTCGAATGGTTTCAAGAGGGCGTAGATGCGAGGGGAAAAAAAAGTTTCACGGCGTTACAAAAATGCACATCGGCCATTCGGCAACTCGCAACGGGTGAACCTCCGGATAGATTTGATGACTATTTAAACATGGCACGAAGAACGTCAGGTTAATTTTTTTTTAAATTCTCGTTATTTTTTATATACCCTTGTCGTTGTTATTTTTTTTTTATTTTTTTTAAGTTTTAGTTATTTATGTATTTATTTATTTTAAACTTGTCGTTGTTATTATTTTTTTTTAAGTTATCGTTATTCATTTTTTTATAGGAGAATGCCTTGATCATTTTTGTCATGCGATTATTGATTTATATGGTCGAGAGTTCTTACGTAGGCCGACCTCCCATGACGTTGCACGCTTATTCGAGGTACATGAAGAAAAACATCACATTCCTGGAATGCTTGGTAGCATTGATTGTACACATTTCGTTTGGCGTAATTGTCCTAAACATTTGAAAGGACAATATAAGCGAGGTGATCACCAATACCCTACTATTATGCTTGAAGCCGTTGCTTCAAACGATTTGTGGATTTGGCATTCGTTTTTTGGTCCTCCCGGTGCAAACAACGATATCAATGTTTTGAATCAGTCTCCATTGTATCTTACGGAGCGAAATGGAACGGCGCCAAACACTTCATTTCATGTAAATGGACGACAATACAAACGTGGATATTATCTTACCGATGGAATCTATCCTACGTGGTCAACGTTTGTTAAAGCATATAAGTATCCCGTTGAACCGAAGGAAAAGAGATTCAAGAAGCTACAAGAGTCTGCAAGAAAAGATGTCGAGCGAGCTTTTGGTCGTCTAAAATCAAAATGGATGATTCTCAATCTTCCTCTACGGGCTATGACGGTCGAAAAGATTCGACAAATCGTTTATACATGTATCATATTTCACAATATGATTTTGAAAGCCGACCAGGTGGCAATATCACCGGTTCATATAATGGATCCGCCGGTCGCGCCAGTTTATGACGATAGTATATTAGAGGAGTTACTCGACGAACAAATCCATTATCGTCTCCAATATGATCTTACGGAGCACGTAGATGCTCAAAACTTAGAATATCTCGATAACTAGTTATTTATTTATTTTTTTAAAGTATTATGTAATTTTCTATTAATTATGTTTTTTTTTTCGAGTATTATGTATTTTTCTTTTAATTATTAATGAAATATTTATGTTTTTATTAAATTGTTTAATATAATTTATGAAAATAAAAAATAAAAAAATAATAAAATAAATTTGGTGGGGTTGGGAGGTATGAAAAATCTATTGTTGCCACTAAAAAAGGGTTGGGAGGTATGAAAAAAGTGTAAGTGAGGTGGAATGATATTATTGGTGGATTTGGGAGGTATGAGTTTTTTGGGAGGCATGACTGCCACCACCCTTACTATTATGAGAGTAAGTGATTGAATGGCGTAAAAGATGAAGAAGGATATGATGATGATTCAAAATTTGAATTTGAGGAAATGCATGTGCATAAGATCCATTCGATTCTATTTCTGGGGATCTCAAACTTCCATTGACTTTTTTTGAATCTTCTAAAATAAGCATATTCATGTGTCTCTCCTGTCTAATGAATCAATTAAATATATACAGTAGCATTTATTCAAAATATATTTAAATGCACTACTTTTTTATTTGATATCAATCTTATAAGTATAAAAGATGTTATACTGAATCCACTTCTAAATACGCACATTTTACTCAGGTCGGAAGTCTTGCATAAATACTCCATGTTTAAAATCGCGTTGTAAGAGAATCGTTATATATCATGATGCATGATTACGCCATTGTTATCACATTCAGAATGTATTTTGGCTTTTTTAGTTTCCTTGTCAATCGATCATATATGCGGCACAAACTTTTCTAGTAACCATGCCACAAACTAAATTGTCTGATTACTAGAAATGAGATTTCAGAAGCGATATGAGGAGGACGGGGAAAGAAAAGACTTGCAACCTATCTTGTATAATATGGGTTTTATCGTGTGCCTTACATATATAAAAAATCATGCTTGATCTTTAAGAATCCATTTTTGTTGACGATGTTCAACAAAAATTAGCAGCCGTGACAAGAACTAGGTTTTGTACTACTTATTACATTAGAAAACAAAGTCAAAAAAGTTGCGTCTAGTTACTAATTACTATATCTTTACTATCTATAAAGGAAAAAAGGTCAAAGGTGAAAGTGAAAAAGTCAATAAAAGTGAAAAGTTGAAATGTTGAAAATGTAATTTTGGTAATATTGAAATGGTGTAACAAAGACAAAGAAATACACGATGGGCTAATTTTGGTAAGTATGGCTAATAAAGGAAACAAGTTTATGCTATGAACAACCATGACTAGAGCCATGCGTTTCATCACATATACACCCATGATACAGCTCTATCCTCTCATCCTCACATCTCACAACCACATCCTCCGCTACCAAATCCCTCCACCACCGAGACCCCACCACAACCGAAGCCCCATCACCATCGAACGCCACCTCCACCACCGTAACCCACACCACTACAAAACCCCAAGCACCGAGACCAACCGCCATCGAAGCGTCTACATCACAAAAGGATTTCAAGTTTTGAGTTTTTTAATGTTTTTGTTAGATCTATCTATATTAAACAACTTTTGAAGGTTTTCTTATATAGGTTTGTATCTTTTAATTGTAGATCTTACCTTTTAAACGTTTTGGCTTTTTTTTTTTTTGGTTTCAGCCGCCGCCTGCCGTCGCAGTGGTCGTCGCTGATGTCGGTGGTGGTAAACGGAGTCCGACAAATTCAGTAGTGGTGGTTGAAGGCCACATAGAAGATGTTCGATAGAATGTGTAAGAGAAAGGTAAATGTGGGAGGTATTCGTTACGTTAGTAATTAGTCTCTTGTGATTTTTAGACGTTATGTGCCTGCTAGATGTTAAGTTTTGTATACGTAATTAGGATATTGTGGTTTTGCTTTTTATTTTTGGATTTTTTTTGTTACGTTAGTAGTTAAGATGTTGTGATTTAGTTGTGTATATGTGAATTTGTATTCGTTATGTTGGTAGTTAAGATGTTGTATTTAGTAGATATTATGTGTTGGTTGAATGTTTGTGGTACGTAAGTAATTAAGATGCTGTGATTAGATTATGTTTAGTAGATATTATGTGTTGGTAGTTAAGATGTTGTGTTTAGTAGATATTATGTGTTGGTTGATAAATTCCTGCACTTTCGATCTAGCTAGCAAGAAACTGAATTGGCATAGAAATAATCTGAACGGTTGCTGCTTATATGTGGCGGCGTGGCTCTATATTTGAATGAACATAATGAACATAGTTGTTGTCTTGTGGCCTTTTCGCGAGGTCGACTATACCGGCCCTTTTTAATTCACAAGGTTCCTCGACCTAAAGGAAGTAGTTTTTGGCTCCCTACAATTCAGATCATTGCTAATTATCATTGCGTGTTAAACTTGTTTTACCTTCACGCAGATTTCACTTCATGTTGTGAGGTTTCAAAGGCGGCATTCGTGGCAGTCCTACTATCTATGGGCAGGTATATTCATTTTTCTCTTTGATTTCTAAACTTTTATTATGTGTTCATTTTTGTTTGTATATTCATATTTGCCAATCTCAATTTTTTTTTTTGGTTTCAGTATGGGTTAACGGCCTACTAGGATTTGGATTGTTGTTGAGTTGTCGTCTTATACAAGCGGCCCATTTGTACTTTGTATTTGTCAAGTTAGTCTATTTATCCTTTCCATCCGTCTATTTGATCTTTATGTTATCTAAGTTATTGCAACATGAGATTTGTATTGCAGACCCATCAACTATGCCTAATGCAGTTGCTTATGCTGCTTTCGAGCTTATGTGGGTTTACCTTATGGTATACAAAAGCATCTTTTGGATCCAAGTTGTGGACTTGTGGTTGCAGCCCATGGTTGCTATTCATTTTCTGCACTTATATTTATCTTGCCTGGGCAATCGTACTAGGATTATTATTGCAGCCATGGTTCGTGATTGCATTTACCCATTAAAATACTTCTTTTGATGTTTGTTGTCTCTTTTTCACCTGCTTATGCCAAAAGCATGCAAAGGCCTCAAAAATGACAAGGCTGATACTATACCTAGCACTATTCATTTCTTTGATTAGTTGATGTATTTGAATCTTTAATTTAGTTTACTGTTAAGGATTAATTGTATTGCAATTTCGCATTCTGCAGGTTTTCGTCATCGATTACCAAAAAAGGAGATTGGTCAAAAAGTGATTTATAGTGCAGCTATTGGATTGGGTCATAATAAGGTACTTATATGTCAGTTTGTGATTACAATATCTATTTTACCAACTTTATTTTATATGTTGAAATAAGTTGTATTTTTCCCGTTAAATAAGCAAAACCAAAAATTAAAACTTGAAATCACCCATAACAATGATTTGCTTTTACATCATTTTGGTTACAGGAAATTCACAAAGAAGGCAATGCAAGAATTACTTATATTTTGAGTCGTCTTGAAAAGGCGAAACTCACTGCCAATGTAAATAAAACATGTGCAAGCTTGGATCAGTATGCCAAAGGGCGGCGCGGGATAACCATATTCAGTTACCCTACATCTAGCTTCCTTTAAGGCCGGGGAACGCTGAGTGGTGCTCACATGGATATAATGGGTGACTTCCAAATTATTGAGTATGTCATAAGAGTTGCAACAGTGGCAAAACGTTAAGGGTTGGTTAGTGATCAAGTGTACTATATTTGAGTGGTTCAAGAAAATTAAGTTAAAACTACAAGAACTTAATATCTGCCGCATTCATTTTTTAGCATATAGTAACATCTGCTACCATACTTTATGTATAGGTCATTTAGTTTAAAAAAAATTATGAATTATTGGAAAGGGTATTCTTTATATGCTTTTGGGAGACATTAGAAGTTCGTTTTTCTTATAACAATAGTTTTATGTATAGTTTTGATGGCGCATTTGTTGTCTTTAGGTGGTATTTCAATGAAAATATTTATGTTCTGGTGTGAAATGGGTGTTTGGGAGATGACTACATGTTCTGGTGGAATGACAGATTGTGGTGTAAAATGGATTGTATGATGTATTTTTTTTTCTATTCCTGGTGGCCGCTGGATTTGCATTATATGATTATTAGTGAAGCCAGTCAAAGTGTTTGGTTAAGGAGGAGTCTATACATCAAATGTCCTCTACCAAGAAGTTTTATGCGATGAATAACGTGCATTGTTAGTTAGTAACTCATAATTGATGTAATGTTTTCTTTTTCAGTCTCACTAAATATTTTTATATGTCGTTTGATATATGTTAAGAATTTTTGCTAGAGTTGAATTATCACATGTTACAACCATTTGCAATTACATTTTGATCTTTTCACGTTCTATTTTCAACGTTATACGAAACACTTACCACAATATCGCATATCGTTAATTACATTTTGTCTTTAGGTGGTATTTCAATGAAAACTATTTGCCACTATAAAATCCTGTTGCTATGCACGGGTACTCGTCTAGTATATTAAAGATGGAAGATTCGGTGGCTTCTGATTAGTTGACTCATTCACTCCTATATTGCTTGGATAGTCAGCCCAAATATGAAGGCCCGGTGTGTGTTCTGGCCCAAACATAGAAACGTTATATCATGTTTTAAGTATCTTCTTCTTCAAGCATTTCAGCCACAGCCACATCACAGTCATAAACAAAAGCAAGATCAGCTGGCCCGCCGCTATGCGGCGGTTCGCGGCCATCCTTGTTATATTAGAAAACACATCAAAGTCAAAATTGAGTACTAGTTGCTCATATCATTATGAGACATACATTAAAGTCGCAAGAAAAGTTAGAGAATTTGTATGAGTAAAGCATCCTTGACTCATGCGATAGTAAATAAATGTGATCTCTATGCACACAGCAACGCGCAACAACATAATTACTACTCCGTAATAATTACATCTTAAAATCCACACATAAATTGAGGACCAATATGAGTTAAGCGTCAGGGATCTCGTGCAATAGTGATTAGATCTATGATACGTAAGCACCGCACGACAACTTAACTGCTAGTTAGTCTCAAAGTCACTAAAAAGTTACGACCCAAGCAAGCTCGTGTGTAGTATTCGACAGTAGTGTAGTTAAGTTGTATCTTCATTAATGATTTACTAATGAATAAGACTTGTGCTTTGCTTTTACGATAGGCTGGGCACAGTGGTGACCCGGGTCATCCCTTGCCACATCAGCTTTCTCTCTCCGATAACCAGATACGACCAAGTTGCCACAGTCGATGACTGAGGGTTTTTTTTTTTTTTTTTTCTTTTTTCTTTCTTTTNAAGATTGGGTTAAATTTATGATCTATGAATGTCAAAGGGGCTAAAATGAATTTTTGTATATCTATATGATCATAAACAAAACAATATTGGTGGTCATCTTATCAGCCAATATTCTCAGCCAATATTCACAACCAATATTGGTAGACACGAAGGGAAAAAAAAAGTTGTGTAACAATCGGTCGATACCGATAGATGCAAAACATACAACTTCGACCGATATTTTTTTCCCCACACTCGATGTGACCGACTTCAAAGTCGGTCGACCTATGTTTGTGACCGAGTTTTTACAGTCCACTGCTACTAGCCTTATTCATGCTCCAGAATAGCCCAAAAACTTTAGCAAACTAAATACAACCAAAATAAATGTTTAACAACAAAAAACAAACCCTTTTACATTAGTGGCGAAATTCGAAAATCTTGTTGCCAACTAATGGCTAAAACTTAAATTTTTGAGGAAGAATTCAATAGGAATATCTTGATATAAAGTTATAAATTATTTGTTGACGGGGGAATAAGAATTATATTGTTGTTTTAAAGTGTCCGTCCAAGAAAACTAATATTTGTAAGAACATACAGGTAAATCACAAACATAGATAATTATTCAGTTTTTTATTCAAAGCAAATCAAACTCATAATAATCCGACAAAATTTATCGTCAAATAAGCAAGATTATGGACAATTGTGTTTAATTCTGTCAAAGGTAACGGGAGGCTGCGCCTCATAAAACCCTCCTCGCATGCTTGGGACTTGATAGTCGTATCCGTCATACCATCCCTAGCAAGCTGATGTCGCCTCTCATTAACGCCTTTAATAGCCCCAGGCACATCATCATCCACCACTGCTTTGTATTGAAAGTTGCATTCATACAAAGGTTCATACCATTCTGGATTTGTCTTGTTTAATGACTTGACCTTTTCAAGTGTTTTGTACCCTTTATCTTTTATAACATCAAGCAAGATAAGAGTTAATCCCTTAAGATCAGCTTCTAGGCTTGTATGATTTGCCATTAGAGTTGCAATGCATAAATCATAATATTCGGTTATTTCACATGAATGTTCTATAAGTTTTTTGTCTCCTATTACTAGAAACGGGGTTTGAAGAAGAAGTAATATGAAGAGGGATAAACACAAATACTTGTGCATCTTCGAACCAGAAAACAAAAATGGAGAATTGGTTTTGATGTCAATGTGTGTATTTACCAGGAGAGGCGTTTAGCATTGATTTATATACATAATTTAGCATTCAATTCTTTTGGTGAATACTATTACAAAAGTTTCAATATTGTACGAGTATTTGGTATATAACGTAGCGCGTTGCGGCGGCGGGTACCCTGAAATAAAATTTTTCGGTGAATAATGTATTTTAGTTTATTATGTTCTTTTTGACAATAAATTTAAGGATATCAAACTTTTCGTTTAGCTCGTGTCCGTTCGGGCTCGAGCCCGTTGGCTCGTGTCCATTCAGGCTCGAGCCCGTTTGGCCCGTGCCCGTTCGGGCTCGAGCCCATTTGGCCCGTTGCCCGTTTGGGCTTGAATATTTGTATAATGTGCTTTATTATTTGTATTAGTGACATTTAATACAGGAATTGTGTTTAAGTTGGTTGTACAATATGCTTGATAATTTGTATTTCTTATGTAAGAGGTGTTTTAATAAGTGCATTAATTGTATTTATTGATCAGTTAATTAATTATATTTAATGTACATAATGTTTTATTTATTGTATTTAATGTTAGCATTAATTGTATGTTAGAATTAAATATGAGAGAAATTTCTGTAAGTAATATTGATTGTTGTATTTATAGCTTTAGAAGTTGTATTGCTTAATTTTAAGTATTTCTATTATTAGTAAGTCTTCCTCAATTATAAAATAATTAGATTAGATAACATAACATACAATACTTTATCTCTCTATGAATTTATTAATTGTCTTACATGAAAGATTACACCAACTATGGTATCTTAAAGTTCTGTTGTCACAAATAACTAGTTATAATGCCCGCGCACGCGCATGTTTTTTTTTTAAAATTTTTTTTTGAATGATATATTTTTATTTCTTAAAAAACAAATAATTTAATCTTTGTTTTGTTTGATTTATGATTTTTAATTATATTTGTTTATTATTAAAGATAATCTTTTAAAAAAATTAATCCTGTTGTTAGTTGCATCTTATCTATATTTTTTTGTACTTATCTTCTACTTGTGTAGTATATCAACAAAACAAATTTTTAAAATTTTAAATTAAAAAATAATAATTAAAATATTACCTAATAAGGAAATATTTTTTTTTCTGAAATACGAAAGTACCCACTAGGAGTTTTGTTTTATTATATAAAAGATTTTCTAGTACCATATCCAAACAAGGAAAAAAGGAAAAAAATAGTAGGAAAACAAATAAGAACAATAGTAAGAAAATTGTCGACTGGCCTGCAAAGCCCATAAAACTCATTTAAGCTTAGAATTTCCAACTCAATCTTTTAATGCCATCTAAGAGAAAGCCCAAGCCCAGGCTAGTGAGTTATCAGCTTACCAAGAATTGGGCTGAAAGGGCAACCAATGACGTCAAATTGACGCAATCAAAATGGCGGAGTTATCAACTTACCAAGAATTGGGCTGAAAGGGCAACCAATGACTTCAAATTGACGCAAACAAAACGGCGCCGGATTTGACGCTATATTATAACAACGAGATGGGCGTCGGTCCGCCACGTTGCGACGGGACGTTGTTTCATGTCGTTGTTTAATGCCGTTGATCGTTAAACACATAATAAGTAATGTCTACTGCTAGCTACCATGACTACTTAACTTGTCAACCGAAAAGTTATAACCATGTAAAGTTTCAAATTGTTACAAAAGAAACGTATGTGTTTCATATCCAACTAAACTTATGTATGAACCATGATTTCTAAAATTACTAAAGGCAAACACATGTACTGCAACAANCGTTGTTTCATGTCGTTGTTTAATGCCGTTGATCGTTAAACACATAATAAGTAATGTCTACTGCTAGCTACCATGACTACTTAACTTGTCAACCGAAAAGTTATAACCATGTAAAGTTTCAAATTGTTACAAAAGAAACGTATGTGTTTCATATCCAACTAAACTTATGTATGAACCATGATTTCTAAAATTACTAAAGGCAAACACATGTACTGCAACAATTTTTGGACTTATGGATAGCTACCTGTCCTAAAGCCCAAAGCAATAGTTTTCCAAAACTTGTATGTCATGTTGGGTGTTTACAAAATGGTGCAAGTCATGTTGGGCCAGACACAAAGAACAGAATGGGCCAGCGTTTGGAAAGGTAGCCCAAAGCTTATTTTATTGTTTCTGCACGTTTCCATATGTTTGATGCTGCGTTATATATATAAGAATACTAATAATGTAATGTTTTAGACACAAAACACTAATAATGTAACAAAATAACTAAAAACAAAAAGATATAAAGAAAAATAGGGAGGTGATTTGCACACTCCCACAATTGATTAGGACACTCAAATTATGAGTATTTTGACATTTTTACCCTTACAGTGTGAAAATAAATAAAAATGATGTGAGGGTATAAATGTCAAGACACTCATAATTTGAGTGTCCCAATCAATTGTGGGAGTTTGCAAATCACCTCCCAGAAAAATACCTTCTTACCCACCCTAAAACACCCACCACACAAGTACAAATAAAAGAAAAAAAATACAACACTTGATATGTGTACTCTACATATAGGTAAAGGAAAGATGCACATGGCAGATCACTTGAAGTTGATTCAAGTGATCAAAGGTAAAGGAAAGATGCACAGGGCAGATCCAAGCCAGTGATGGCTTGGGTCAAAAAGAGAAACTGATTTCTCTACTTTTCATGTGCAGGGCAATCTACAAGATGAGCTAAAAGACAAAGGAATTATTGATAGTGGTTGCTCTGGACATATGACAGGAGACATTTCCCAACTTGAGGATTTTGAGCTAATTGAAAATGGTGGAAGTGTTGCCTTTGGAAATGATGTCAATGGAGGAAAGATCATAGGTACTGGTACTATCAGAACAGGTAGTTTGGATTTTGAGAAGGTGCTCCTTGTGGATGGACTAAAGTTCAATCTCTTTAGTGTGTCACAAATTTGTGACAAAAGGAATTTTGTTCTTTTTACTGATACCGAATGTCTTATCCTTTCTCCAGACTAAGTTGCCAGATGACAAATTTGTGCTACTCAAAGTTCCTAGATCTGATAACATATACAGTGATCATATAAAGAACATAGTTCC
>LBNU01007730.1:6049-24954 GCA_014162995.1 Artemisia annua
AAAAAAGAGTTGTTTGCTAGGAAAAAAGCAGACAAAACAACACAACCTCCAGCAGGTTACACATTAACGAATGCTGAAAAAGATATCTTTTGTGAAACGTTAAGCAACATCAGGGTACCACAAGGCTATTGTTCAAATTTCTCTAGTTTGGTCAGCCAAAATGATAAGAAGCTCATTGGCCTTAAATCGCATGACTATCACATGCGAATGCAAGAGTTTTTGCACATTGCTATACGTTCAATCATGCACCCACCCACACGATTTGCTATTATCAGGTTTTGCTTTTTTCTTTAAAGCTATATGTAGGAAAGAAATCATCTTGCAAGAACTAGATATGATGCAACAAGAACTTGTTGTGACACTGTGCCTTTTCGAGAAGTTCTTTCCTCCCTCATTTTTTGATATTATGATACACTTGACAGTGCACCTAACTAGGGAGGTAAAATTATGTGGTCCCGTATGCTTTCAGTGGATGTATCCCTTCGAAAGATGTATGAAGGTTATTAAAGTACATGTGTGAAACAGAAATAGACCAGAGGGATGCAATGCTGAGGAGACTATCGCGGAAGAAACAATAGAGTTTCTTAGCGAGTATCATAAAACCATGAAAACTATTGGTATCCCACCTGATAAACATGTAACCAATGAAAATGAGGATGGAAAGCCATTTACGGCCGGCACAACAAATGCACTTACCAGAGATGTCTTTCAGAATGCACATTTGTATGTAATACATAATACAGATGAAATTGTGACGTACATCGAGTAAGTATTACTAACACATGTCTATTTCGTTGCTTAAAATGTTGTATCAAATATAATAATCAAATACATTGTTTTGTTTCAGCCGACACAAGCAATTTTTGAAACAAAATACCCGGGTAGAAAAATGGCATTGCTGGAGAATAAGCACACTAAATCTTTTGCTAAGTGGTTACGCGAAGAGGTAATTACTCGTATGTTGTTTATACTACTTGTTTGTTTATTGATAAATATAAGTGAGTTGTTCCTGCAATTTAAAGGTAATATATACTTGTAATGAAATTCAGGTTGAGAGAGAGTTAGCGATATCCAAAGATAGTGCATCAGAAACTGTGACGTGGATATCATTTGGACCACGCGCCAACATAGTGAAATACGAGTCATATTGTCACACCCCGCCGGAGGCGGGAACGCGAGGTGCGACACATTCAATATACATTGCCAAAGAGATATAGTACAATACCATAATTAAAATTTAAGAAAACGTACAACATTACAATATCATTCAAGCCAACCTCGACAATTAAAACATAAGTTTAGTTTCCAAAAGATAACATTTTACTACATAATAACTAAGGATGACTCATGACGACTCCTCTATTCATAAGCCTTCTTAAATTATGCTTACCAACGATCACCTGAAATGCATGAGAAAACGGGTCAACTATGAAAATAGTTGGTGAGTACACATGTTTTATATAATACAAAAGCCGTTTTGAGAAAGACAATATATAATAATAATGCCTCGTATATAATAAAGTATGCGGCAATGCCCCAAAAGTAAATAATATGCATTCCGTAGACAGGGGAACGAGAAGCTGGCCGACCTCTAATAGCGCTATCCATACTACCTACTGCCCCACACTAAGGAGGCCGTACGAACGGTACATATAAATTGGAGTGCAAACGGCAAACCAATCGGGGACTAACAATGTGAATGTACTGTTTGTACAAACAGTACATCATAACAACTATTATATACTATCAATTAAGACTGCTCCGAACAGGGGAGACTCGGCACTGCTCCAAACAAGGGAGACTTAAATTTGACTGCTCCGAACATGGGAGTCTTTAGGTCAAGGACGTCCGGTACATTATAGTTCAAAACATACTAAAGGGTCCAGAACAGATAATAAGTTCATAATATGTCATAGAGTTCAAAACAAGTCATAAAAGCTTAAAATATGTCATAGAGTTCAAAACACGTTATAGGAGTTCAAAATATGTAATAGAGTTCAAACAATATAGTTTAAGTTTAGGTTCATGCATTCCACCCCAAATCAGTAAAGCGGTAAAAAGGGGGTTCGTGTATACTCACCTCAAGTAAAGGTGTCTGAAAATAGCGTAAAGTCAAATGGTATTTATGCGTAGTACCGACACGCGACCTATAGTAGCATGGCAAGTCTTAGTTTACAGATTTGATTCACCACTCAATGAACTTAAATAAGTGTAAGTGTTCTCAAGTGGTTGTGTTTATTGTTTGCTTGTGTGGTAGTGTTTATGTCTAAATAAATTCAGAAATGTTTGCAAGTATTGACTTTTGAAAAATGCTTACGAAGTTTATGAAAATGTTCGCAAGAGATGTGGCCGTGTTAATAATTCGTCGATGAGTAATAAATACTTACGTTAAGTATTTTATTATAAGTGTTTACGTGATACCGTATATATTTATATTAAGTTAGTGGATGATAAGTTAGATAAAGTTTATGTTATAATTGTTATACTTAATTTTTATAACCTTTGTGATCTCGTAATTTAGTCGAGTTTACAAAAATTTTAATATAAAAAAAGATATTAGTAAATCTTCAAATAATTCAAGTGCCAAAAGTGAAAAAGTCAAAAAAATAATTAAATTGCAAAATGGTCAGAAGCAGGAATCGAACACAGACCCCCTAGCTCAACAAACCAACGGCCAACCAGTGGACCAGCCCAACTATTGTGCTAGTTTCTCCCACAGTGGCATTAAGAAGGTGCGTTCGAGTTATGGCTTATTTGGTATTTGTATAACAGTGTGTACGTAAATGTGGTTTGCGTTTGGTTTAGTCGACTTTTGGCATGTTTTCTATGTTAATATGTTATGTTATCACTCTAGTATGTTGTAAACTCAAAGATTACACATTGGGCTCGAGTGGTCACGACCCAACTCCTATTCGGCCAAAGAAAACCAAAACATAATCTTGCAAACCGAGTTCTTTAAGTTAGAAAATTAAGTATTTGAGTGTCGTATAAGCTTTTAAATCAAAATATGAAATTAAGCACTTGTCCAAGATTGAGCCATCCCTTTTGTTTTCCTTGTGTTCATTCTAAAAAAATTTATAACTTTTACATCTTAGCATTTTTACATAAACATATACAAAATCAAGATTTATACTATGTAAGCAAGAAAATAAAATGTTTTGTGTTGAGTGAATCCTTACAGTGGGATGAGTTTGTTTATGTCGAGTGAAGTGAAAACCAAGACCCAAGTTCCTTAACCCAAAAATTATCACACCCAAGTTGCTTCCAAGATTTCACCCAAGAATTTCTTTTAAAACACCAACTCTCTTGAATAAACTTATGACTTTGTGAGGTCTTTGAAAGCAAAGAAATGAAGTATGAAATGTGTGCTTGTTTCGTTAGATTATAAGCAGAGATAGCAATTTACTTTGGCCCATTCTTAACTAGTGGATAATTGATTGTTTAAATTATACATGCTATTATCCAAACAATAGATGTCAAAGTTAACTTTTCACAAATACTAAGGTGAACATGTGAATTGGTGAGTTGTAAATTGGGCGGCATACAGATTTTTTTGGAGGGGAATGATTATTTCAATTTTTCGTCGTTCATTCCGTGCCCCGTTTGAGCTTAAATGTGTGCCGCGGTGTTTCGGTCTGACGTTTTTAGCAAAACGCGTAATATACGGTTTTGAGTGTGTGTTTATAAAAGTGATACAAAAAATATTATTTCTGACTCAGAAAATATTTATTTGACTTATGCCATAACTAATAGGGTGTCGGTACACGTGTGGGGTCGTTTTCTCGAGATAACTTTTCGTTTTTGATTTTAGATTGTCAGTTAATGTCGGAGAGTATAAAATGTAAAATTTGCATTTTCTGATAAAAATAAATAGTAGCACTATTAAAATAATAGCCTGAAAATTTGCGGGTTGTTATACATATAACATCAATGGGTATATATTTCGTACGAAAAGTAATGATGGCATAGTTTACCAGAACAGTGGGGTTAGCGTTGAGGCAGCAGATCTTCACATATCCAAAGAAGTTGCAACCACAAGAAAAGCATTTTATTATGGGATTTTACAAGAGATATGGGTACTAGATTACCGTTTCAGGCAAATTCCTCTTTTCAAATGTGATTGGGTTAATTCAAAACATGGTGGGGTCAAACGCGATACTCTTGGTTACACATTGGTAGACCTGAATAATTTGGTCCACAAGAATGATCCATTCATATTAGCCTCACAAGCACGACAAGTGTTTTATGTGAAAGACCAGGTAGATAAAAAAATTGTCTATTGTCTTTAAAACACCTACCAAGAATTACAAAGATACGTATGACGATGTCGATGAGGAATTTAGTACAGTCATTCACGAGCAAAATGATAACATATTGCCGCGAATAAATCCACAAGCAAAAGATGCCTACCATCTAACCGACTGCGAAGGTATTGTTGTACGAAAATCAAAGTGAAGCACGTGTCATTCTCAAGCTGTAACACTCTGTTTAGGGATTTATTTTTGTCTGCCGAACCTATTTATGCTTTTGTTTTGCTGCAAATACTCTTTTAAAGGATTTATGCTGTTGTTGTTGTGTTAATTGTTTAGTTCGTACTTGCGAATACTCTTTTAAAGGATTCCAGATTATACAAAACTATAACTTCTGGCAGCATAAACTGTGTACTAGAAGTATTAACTATGTACTAGCAGTAGTAAACACCCTGCATATTTTTGTTACAGTTGTGTTGTATATGAAGGCAATTCGACTCTTTTTTTAGGTTTTAAAATGAAAACTAAACTGTTCTAGTGTCAAGCTTAGGCAAGGATCCTATGGGTCTAAGCCTAATAATCTAATCCTAGGACTATCTAAAGCTAAATAACTATTGGTGAGGACTTACCCAGGTCGGGGAGGTTAACAAGGTATACTAGGGTTCTAGGGTTTCTCGATAGAAAAATGTGTCTCGACAAAAAGGCCTCAAGGCTCACCTAGCTCGACCCTAGACATTCCCAGGCTACCACGACCACTGACCAGAGAAGTTTAGGTTTAAGAAGTGAAGAAGTGTATTCAAATGAAGAGTCGAGGGTATTTATAGGTGCAACGAAGAGTAGACCAAGAAAATGGATAAGGAGGTGTTGAGGAGGGGGAGGTGAGTAAGCTGAGGGTAGGAAGTCGGGCAGTCTAGGGTGTGACGAGGAGGGAGCTAGGGAGGTCTATAAGGTGGTTATGGAGTCGTTTAGGGTTTATGTGATGGAAATGGGTCGAGAGTTGAAGGTAGTGACAAAGTAGGTGGATGACCTACTTGGTGGGGCTGTAAAGGTGCTAGGGTAGGTTTGGTATCAGGTAGGGTGTCTAGGGCGTGCTTGTTGTAAGATTGAGTATATTAGTAGCCTAGTTCTAAGGTTTAGGTCTATTCTAAACCCAGTTATGCCTAAGAGTGAGTTTAGGGTTTTGCCTAGGGTTTCAGTGCCTTATTTAGGTGCCTAAGAGTGTTTAGTTACTAATCCTTAAGGCCTAATGGTTTACTAATGTGGTGCGTAACTTATGGAAAGATTTGGAAGTTTGACCTAGTTTTTCGGGGAATTTATAAACCTTGTTATGGTTTTGTGCCTTAAGTGACTTTATCTAAGTTCTAATGGGTGACTAGTGCCTAAGGGTCCTAAGGTACCTAATTTCCTAAGTAACTCAACTTAAGCCTTGGACACTTTTCAAAACTAGTTTAACTAGGCATATAGGGTTTAGTAAGCAGCATAGACCTAATTAGGGTTTGTTTAGTTTATACGGTTGTGGAAGTTTAGTTGTTAAATGGTAAATTACATATTAGTTTGTTGTGATCTTATTGCTTGCATACCAGAGGTTGTAGGGTGTGAGTTGATTATTTGGCTTGTGACACTAGTAACAAAAATTCTATTGGTCCACGCATTGTCGATTTGAAATTGTCACACTGTAACATATACGTGGACTAAATGTACCAAATAAAATGAACACCACACTTTGACTGATGTGGACCATTTCGGAATCTATGTCACCACATTTGGATATTTATTGGACTAAGGAGGTAAACTGAAAAAAAAAAAATTTGATTATTTTAGTCACTTTTAATTCGAGACGTGTGAACAGATACAAATTGAGCTCGAAAACATTAGTCACCACTATAGATAACATATGGACAAATATATGTCACCAATTAAAAGTGACCAAAAATAGATAATGGTCACATGACGGTAAGTGTATTGTAATTTATAGTCAGGATGTTTGTCACCACATTATTTAAAACGTGACTTGCTATTCTTTGCTGAATATTAGGCCACATAGCGTCTGGAACTGTTGACAACGGGAAAAGTAAGGTTTGAACGTTAGTCACCGATTGCATTTTAATAGTGGACAAATATATGTCCACAACAGTTGACGAAGTGGGACCAAAATGTCAATATGGTCACTCACTAAAACCATAGAAACAATGATAAGTGTAACGGAAAAATTCGATACATTATGGTCACGTAAGTTAATAGAGTGTGTCTAAAGTTTAGTGTGGTTGCTTGCCAATCCTAAATGTTTATAAGCCACCCACTAATTGAAGGCACGAATCATGTGACTAATGGCTTTTACAATAGTCACCACCATATCACCAATATGTGTGGATCTAAATGATGTGTTATGGCCACATTATAAGGGTATTTTATGTGACCAAATACATTCAAAATAGTCCACATTGGAAATTTCATTGACTGTATTTATAGCAATTCAAGTGCTGGAAGCATTGATATCATTAACCTGATTTAGTCACATTTGAGTTTTTGTGTTACTAAATCATAGTCATATTTGTCACCACATTACTTAGCCGTAGNTATTTTTGACATTTCTTAGAAATTAAAAGTATAAGGACCCTTTTTGCAAAGTTATAAAACCCTAGGATAAAAACTTAAAAAGTTATAAACTTAAAAGGACTAGTTTTGCAAAAGTTATAAAGATAAGGGTATAAAGGGTAAGTATAAAAAATTTATAAGTCCAAAGGTCATTTCTGTCATTTTTCTAAAATATATAAATATAGGGACTAATAGTGTTAATTCAAGATAGTTATAAACCTAAGTATTATAAGTATTATAAGTCTAGGGTAGATTTGGTAAATATACTAAACTAAAAGGGTATAAATGATGAACTCAAATAAGTACATTTTATTAGCATCATTTATCCTATTTATTTAACTTGTTTTACCATATTATGTATGAGAATCGGTGCTTTAATGTTTACTTTAGTGATTCTCAGGTAAAAACTGGTAGAAGGTGAAACTTGGCGATATTGGACTAATTACGGAGGAAAACGAACAAGATGTCAAAAGTCTACTGAAACCCAGAAGATGTGCCGTATCTCACTCAACAGATATGCCGCAATATCATACTTAGATGAATTCGAAGACCATTGTCTGACTTTGAAGAATGCGCCGCATGGAATTCTACCATGCGCCGCATATGAAACTCTGGTCAAAGAAGAAGATCAAGCTCGTTCTACTCCAGATACGCCACATCACACAATTAACATACGGCGTATCACTATCAAGACTTCACCAGAAACAATCCAAGACAACTAAAGGACATGCGCCACATAAAGATTCAAGTTACGCCGCATCTAAAGGCGGTGTACGAATATTCCAGAATATAATAAGCTTGGACCCCACGCGAAGTTAAGTCAATGTGGCGCATCTCATCATTACATGCGCCGCATCTAACCCTCAGACAGAAACTATAAATACCCCAAGACCTAGACGAATTTTGTGTGCACCATAACCCTAAGGAGACGAATTCAGACGAACAAGCAACACAAGACACACCCCAAACGAAGATCTTAGAGCTGTAAGAAGGTCCTGCATGTATTTAATTCATTAAGTAGTTTTGTTTTATTGTAATAGTAAGCTTTGAATCCATCAGGATTGATGACCGGTAGTTTGTGAGTACGCAATAATCAAATGCCCGCCTTAAAATTGCTTTCCCATCAATTAAAGTTTATATGTTTGATATCTTTGGTTTCCTTATATTAGTGCATTGATTACCTCTGTGTCTAACTGAGCACTGCTGAGCTGCCATACTCCTTACTCGTCTACTCACTCCGATGTCTTTGGATGAGTAGGATATTCATAAGTAATCATTAAGGGTTTACTTGCCGATATAATAGCCAACGAGTACGGATAATTTTATACACTTCATATAAAACTAGCAATAAAAAAAGTGACAAGCTATCTTAATCATCAGGACATGCCTTCTTATTGTCTCTACTATCTATCTGTGTATGTGTATGCTATTCGCTGATTTGTTCTCATTAGTATTTACTGTTTAATTAGATAACCAAACCGTGGCAGTCTCTCAGGCTGAACCCCCTATCAATAGATTAGACTGTAAAGCTAACTTAGATATTAAAATACTGATTAGGATAGTTAGATAATACGTTCCACTCTTAGTGATCGACACTCTGCTTACCATTATATGCAAACTGACCGGGTACACTGCTCATTAAGTGTGTGTGTTATTGATAAGTCGGTTAAATATAAATGTAAAACTTGAGTAGGCATTAAACTGCTAAACCGCAACGACACATAACGCTCCATCAAGTTTTTGGCGCCGCTGCCGGGGAGTGAATTGTTATTATCTGTTAAATTGATTAGTATTTTAATTAGTTTTTTTTTTTAATTTTTNTCCACTCTTAGTGATCGACACTCTGCTTACCATTATATGCAAACTGACCGGGTACACTGCTCGTTAAGTGTGTGTGTTATTGATAAGTCGGTTAAATATAAATGTAAAACTTGAGTAGGCATTAAACTGCTAAACCGCAACGACACATAACGCTCCATCAAGTTTTTGGCGCCGCTGCCGGGGAGTGAATTGTTATTATCTGTTAAATTGATTAGTATTTTAATTAGTTTTTTTTTTTAATTTTTAGACATTAACCCCTAACTTGTTGTATATTAGATAATTTGCATTCATTGTATAATTTGCATATTTATTGTTTTTGTGTGTTTAATTTTTTGTAATTTATTTTTATTTTATTTTATTTTTATTTTATTTTCTTTCTTAGTACCTACTGACGTTGTACTTTGCAGATACAAATGATACGGCGCATCTGTTTATCGGATGCGGCGTATTGCGTTTTAATTTTATAAAATACAACGCGTTTAATAACTCGAGTGCGACGTATCTTTCCCCAAGATACGGCGTATTCTGTTTTTAATAAAGAATTTTTCGAAACCCAAATGCCATGCGACGCATCTGTTTTAACAGATACGACGTTTTTAATATTTAAAATTAAAAACAGTTTTCGAATTATTAATCAAAAGCGACGCATTGATTTTTATCGATACAGCGCATCTACTAAATCAAAAATCTTGTATTTTGAATCGTAACGAAAATACGGCGCATTAGCTTCTGCTAATACGGCACATTTAATTTTTATAAATATAATTGATTTTTGATAATTGACAGGTACGGCACATTCTAATTTAAAAGCGGCGTATCTATTTTCTAAATAAAAGTCTAGTTTTAATTTTAAACGGCGCATCGATTTTCTCGATACGCCGTATTACATGCACTTTTAACGATGAAGATATTATTTCAAGATACGGCGCACTGTTACCAAATGCGCCGCATTTTGGACTGTCTTTATATAGCTCTTACCCATCAGTCATTACCCGAAAAATTCTAAATACACACTTACAATATTCTGAAAATTAAGCAATAAATGGGCTACACTATCTTCTTAATTCTTTGATCTACTGATTTATTAAGGTATTATTCCCGATCTATTATTATGCATAATCCTTTATTTTCTCTTGAGAAATTTAATCTATGTTATGGTATCGTTATGCATAATGACGGGGGATTATGGGTATGAGGTCCAACTAATTAATTAAACTTATAATTTATTGTATAAAGGTAAGTTAATTTTTAATCAAATCTAAAGATTTTTATACAATTATAGCGGGTATAAAACCATCTTGTTGATCATCAGGGATCATGGATTTTGATTGCTAGAACTTATTCTTTCAAATTGTGGAACCCAGATTTTCTATCTGTTCGTTATACTGAAATTTAGTATGATGCGGCGTATCTTATTATAGTTTTCCAGCATCTTCTGTACTAATTAGATACGGCGTATTGAGTTACTCATACACCGCATCTCCAATGGACTATTAAATTGTCATACTAAACCTTTTTCCTTGAAGATGACTTTTGAATGCAGGAACACTTCGAAGCAGGTGGTGAATTCAAAACAACTTCTTCATGAAGTTTTGAGACACATAGTATTGACAGACTCTGAATCTACCTATGACCGTATCACGAGGAAATTTTATTTTGGCATAAGCTAAAATTTACCTCGTTATCTTTTAAATAATGGGGATTATACGCAGTTCCGCCTGCGTACTATCCACCCTTGGGGAAGTTAACGACCTCTTCCCAGGGATCCATTAATTTATATTTATTTTTCAGTATGTAAGCAAAAGACTTGCAATAACATCAAGTCTTGATTATATGCGGCCATACAACAAAAGAAGATCGGAAGACCATGAAGAGCTAGTGCACTTTTGTTACTATTTACACGATCTTCTTAATCCATTTTGTATTGTTTAATCTCTTGACTGTATTAATCTTTGGTTCCACTTGTCAATATAGATGTGACTTTTTAATCAAAGTTTGTTATGATTGAAAAGCCTGGCATTAAGTTCAGCACTCACTTGGAATTCTCGTGATCAACAAGACCAAAAGGAAGCTATAGAATGTTTATGATCTGTTTGGAAAACATATGCGCCGCATCTAATAAAATAGATGCGACGCATCCTATCCTGTATAATATTTTATTCTGTATTAATTCCAGGCTCGATACGGCGCATCTTATTCCATAGGATGCAGCGTATCGACTAACCTGATGATTTTTAATTTTATTTTTTTTAGGTTTTATTTTCACAAACTACTAATGTATTATTCAAGTTGAACCTTCTTAACTCAGGTGTGTAAAAGTCTGGGTGGTATTATAGATTCCTGCATTTTTTTGTGGATTCCTCATTCATGAAGCTTTAACGTTCTAATCCACAAGAAAGTTGATCTTTGCTCGCAAACACATAATGAAGGATCATTTTGAGCAAATATCAGGGAAGTTTTTCTATTCTAATTCTTTTATTTTCCAGTTTTTAATCCTTTAAAACAAACAACGAGGACGTTGTTTAACTTAAGTGGGGGGATGGAGAATTAGAACACTTACTTGTCCAAACTTTTTCAAAATATGCTTAAAATGCGCTTAATATATCATAATTTAAAAAAAAATTTAGCATGTTTTTGTTTGAGTCTAAATTACATAGCCGCACACATAACATTATTTTTTGCCTAAAATTAAAAACTTTAGTATGCTGGTGACTTGTAAACTTTAGAACTTGGCTTGTATACTACTCGAGACCACCATAATGAGTATTATCGATATAATTGGAGTGACTTGTCTAACTTGGTAAAATTCTAGGATTACACCCAAAAAGCCTTTATATGTTTTGTGATATTAACTAGCTACACCAGTTAGTTAACCCCCGTATAAACCCTTTTGTTACTCTCATTTTTAGAGTAAGATACACCTAGAATAACCCTCAGAGCCATTCCTTTCGTTTCTTATACCTTTGTTAAAATGTTTCGTTACACCCTTACACCTTAGCCTACCTTGTAGATTGAAATCCGTGGTTAGTTACTTTAGGCAAAGTGAGTTTCCTTACATTAACTGTGTTCGCGTGCGTAATTCAGTATCTTTGGTTAGGTCGGGAAATTGCACAATGCAATTGGAGTGAAAGTACATATTGTATATTTTTAGTTTATTTTTCGTGTGTTTACTACTTTCACTATTACATGTATTTTCTGAAAGTTATGAAAAGTATGGAAAAATTATCCGGAAAAAATCATGATAGAAAAGTTGTGAAATTTAACACAAGTAAAAAAAAGGTAAAAAAGAAAAAATCGAAAAAATAGAAAAGAAAAAGAAAGAAGAAAAATTTGGAAGTTTGTTTTTAACCAACTTATGTAAAGTTTTGTAAAAGTGGAAATATCACCACTATTTGTTGTTGTATTTATGATTTAATGGGAGTTGGCCGTTACGGGAATGCCAACTAAGGTTATTCTTTGTTTAAGATTTTATTGAGTATAATTCGTGTCTACCTAAAGCGTGAGTTACATGAGTCAAAAGCGTGAGTTATTCAATAATATGAGTCTTATTCATGCGATGGTTGGGAAAGTAATTAACCGCACTTAGGATTTTAATCTATCCGTTTTGTTTATTTTTATTTTACACCAATTTATATCCCAAATATTATCTATACCCTATATCATTCTTCATCCTAACCTTTGATTTGTTGAGATTAGGGATTTGAGCAATCTTACGTATCGTAGTCGTGGATTCGGCTATGTATTTTTGATTTTGTCGCCCTTTTTGATATAATATTATTGGTGAAGATTACTTGGTCCTATCTTAAGCTTATTCGAGTTAAGGAATTGAGCAATTGCGAGTATCGTGGTCGTGGATTCGATCATGTATTCGTGATTTTGTCGCCTTTTTCTGGAATATGAGATCGATAGAGATTGAAAAGAATGATCAACCCTTAACCTACTAACCCATTTTACCGCTTTCGACTTGTTACTCCTTGGCTTTAGTGGGGGAGATGCGTATACTTGTCAAGCTTATGATAGAATATTCGTCACAACTAGCAACTAAACGATTTAGAATTGTTTTGTATTAAAAGAAAATTATTTTGTTTCTACTTCGTTAAGTGGTTGGTTGTGTGATTATGATAAAACGAATACATGCTTAACCATTAAAAATAAATCCTAATACCTTTTAGGATACATTTTCATAAGATTAAATTTAAGGTTTACTTGGGGACAAGTAAAGTTCAAGTGGGGGGATATTTGATGAACTCAAATAAGTACATTTTATTAGCATCATTTATCCTATTTATTTAACTTGTTTTACCTTATTATGTATGAGAATCGGTGCTTTAATGTTTACTTTAGTGATTATCATGTAAAAAACAGGTAAACGGTGAAACTTGGTGATTTTGGACTAATTACGGAGCAAAACGAACAAGATGTCAAAAGTCTACTGAAACCCAGAAGATGCGCCGTATCTCATTCAACAGATACGCAGCAATATCATACTTAGATGAATTCGAAGACCATAGCCTGACTTTGAAGAATGCGCCGCATGGAATTCTACCATGCGCCGCATATGAAACTCTGGTCAAAGAAGAAGATCAAGCTCGTTCTAATCCAGATACGCCGCATCACACAATTAACATACGGCGTATCACTATCAAGACATCACCAGAAACAATCCAAGACAACTGAAAGACATGCGCCGCATAAAGATTCAAGTTACGCTGCATCTAAAGGCGGTGTACGAATATTCCATAATATAATAAGCTTGAACCTCACGCGAAGTTAAGTCAGTGCGCCGCATCTCATCATTACATGCGCCGCATCTAAACCTCAGACATAAACTATAAATACCCCAAGACCTAGACGAATTTTGTGTGCACCATAACCCTAAGGAGACAAATTCAGACGAACAAGAAACACAAGACACACCCTAAACGAAGATCTTAGAGCTATAAGAAGGTCCTGCATGTATTTAATTCATTAAGTAGTTTTGTTTTATTGTAATAGTAAGCTTGAATCCATCAGGATTGATGGCCGGTAGTTTGTGAGTACGCAATAATCAAATGTCCGCCTTAAAATTGCTTTCCCATCGATTAAAGTTTATATGTTTGATGTATTTGGTTTCCTTATATTAGTGCATTGATTACCTCTGTGTCTAGCTGAGCACTGCTGAGATGCGATACTCCTTCCTCGCCTACTCACTCCGATGTCTTTGGATGAGTAGGATATTCATAAGTAATCATTAAGGGTTTACTCGCCGACATAATAGCCAACGAGTACGGATTAATTTTATACACTTCATATAAAACTAGCAATAAAACAAGTGACAAGCTATCTTAATCATCAGGACAGGCCTTCTTATTGTCTCTACTATCTATCTGTGTACGTGTATGCAGTTCGCTGATTTGTTCTCATTAGTATTTACTGTTTAATTAGATAACTAAACCGTGGCAGTCTCTCAGGCTGAACCCCCTATCATTAGATTAGACTGTAAAGCTAACTTAGATATTAAAACACTGATTAGGATAATTAGATAATACGTTCCACTCTTAGTGATCGACACTCTGCTTACCATTATATGCAAACTGATCGGGTACACTGCTCGTTAAGTGTGTGTGTTATTGATAAGTCGGCTAAATATAAATGTAAAACTTGAGTAGGCATTAAACTGCTAAACCGCAACGAAACATAACGCTCCATCAATAAAGTAAACTATTTCATATATATAGCAAACCTATTTTAAAGTTAGAAGCATAACACAATACTAGGGAGCTTCATGTGAGGAGTACTATGTGGACATTTCGTTCTGACGAGTTTGTTGGGTTTACGATTTAAAGTGCCCTGACTCCTCGGACGATTATTGCATATACTTCTGAATTGTGATGGCCCGAACGGTGTTATGTTATAACTAAACCCTAATAACAGCATGACTCAATAGTAAGGAGCTTCATGTGAGGAGTATTAACTTCTGAGTTATGATGGCCCGAACGGTATTATGTTGATAACATAATACAATAGTAGGAAGCTTCATGTGAGGAGTCTTATACTTCTGAATTGTGATGGCCTGATGGTGTTATGTTATATCTAAAACTCTAAAAACCCTAAGAATAATTACTTAAGAAACATAAACTAAACAACTAAAGCTTGACATACATCTACCACAACAACAACAACATCAGGATACGTGAGTAAGGCAATCTAGTTTCCGAGTCACTCTTTACACTAGTTAAATTCCCTATGCCCAGGTGAGTTTCGTAGCCTCACATCTTTTTAAAACTTTTTACTCTAAATGCTTTACAAATCCTGTGAGGGGGATACGTGCTACTTGCTTTACTTAAAACCGAATACAAGTCTTTTTCTTTTGTTGTTGCACGAGTAAGCAAAATGCCACTACTACATAACCAAAATTCATGAATCTAATCGTTTGGGATATTTTACCCACACGAATGCATGTATAGTTGATAGATCTATTGGAGTTTGACAACTCCCGTTGGTATTAACACCTCACTGGGTGGTACCAATAAGTACTATACTTGAACCCACTGAAGGATTAACTTTGGCAAGTTATCCTTCCCATCCCCTCATGTTGGGTCTGCAGCCCACATGACCCGGATTGTTAACGTGTGGTTCATGAGCTTAGTGCAAAATACCCCACTCCTGATAATTATGCATGCATCACAATTATCACACACACAACATTTTCCTAGATGGGTTTAACAACGTAGCCCAGGGAACTTGTATTCACTAACACCTAAACCTATGATTCTCACTCAACACCTAGTGTTGACTTTTTAAGCATGTATCTTAGGTCATTATGGAGACATGGCAGGAGGAGGCACTGAACTCAGAGGACTTTCAATTTTGTTATCATTCTCACACTTTTTCACACTTAGATTCACGGGACCTCACCTTAATAAAACTCTGTTATTTTAATGAATGATAAAATATTTATAAAAACGTCTCTTTTCGAGTCGTTTTCTATTACTGTAACTGTGATCCCATGAAGTAATACCCCAACTCTAAATCCGCTGCGAAACGTGAAAATGGGGGTGTTACAGATTGGTATCAGAGCATCAGTTGTGGAGAACAAGTTCAAAACCTAAACTACAACTACTTTTCCTAAACCCAAGAAAGTCCTCAGTGCCCCTGCCATCCTCCGTAATCATACATGCTAACGTTAGTATAGTTCTTAACTGCTTAACTGCTTAATTGCTAAATGATGCATTTAGAATAGTACTTAGTTGCATAACTGTTGCATAATGCATATCATCTCTATTATTAGTTAGCTATGTCTACTCCCCACTACTCTACCCCCATCTCATCTAGTTTACATCCGGAGAATGATCTTTTCTCTCCGAATGTACTAGATTATTCCCCTAAACCCTACCTTCCCGATACCTTAGGAGACTTTAGGAATAGTTTAGATACACCTTCACCCCTTAGGTTTTACACCTTTCATAGATAACCCACACTTAAAATACTTGAGAGATTTATATGCTAAGGCAAAACCTATAACCCCTCTAAACCCTGTTTTACATCCACCATTCCCCACACCTAGATTAGAACCCCATGGTTTCTTTCTCTCTAGAGAACAATGTATACCTAGGAACCCTATCCCTACCTATACCCCTAGATATGACCTTAGGAAATCCTATACATTAACACCTAACCCCTACTTAGTAAACCCTCCCATTTCATCTTGGAAAGATGAATTTGGAGAAAACCCCACTAGGACAACCTTAGAAAACCAGGAAAATCAATTAGAGGAAATTTTAAATAACTTAGATGAAATTTTCTTGACCTTCTTTAGAAGATAGAAAAAGGTCATGATAATAACTTAGGTAATCAACCTGACTATAGTAGTTTAAGAAATACCTTACAAGAAACCCGTTTTAAGGTAGCTAAAATACAGAAAAACCAAATGAGACACCACCCTAAAATAGCCTTTGCCCGTTTTAGGATATGCACTTTAGAAAAGATGATTGATGATGATGAGGAAAATCATCAATCAAACTTAGAAAATACCAACTCTTGGAATTAGGAAAACCTTAGAAAACCCCTAAATAATATGCCTTTAATAACCCTAGGAAGTATGCCTTAGAATAATTAGTGCCTATAGGATATGTAAAATAGGAAATCAATAAAATAAGTTAGGCTTTAAAAACTACCTGGTTCCCCTCAATTAGGAAAATTTAGATAAACTAGATTTAGGAATGCCTCTCCCCACCTTAGGTCACCCTAACCCTATAGTAACCCCTAGGAATATAGACCTACCATATAAACTATGACAAGTTAGGTACTTGTTATAACCTACCCTGAACCTTGAACCCCTACCACTAGAAACTTAGGATAAACCACCCCAATGCCTTAGATACATAGAATCTCAAAACTGTTTTAAGTCTCCCTTATACTCCCTCCTCCCTAAAACTCAACCTTTCCAAACACTTTCCCTATTAATGGTGAGAATTTTTATTCTACACTATAAAGATCTGAATTCTTTCCCTTCCGATCTCTAAATCTTCACTACTCCCACAACTTTCTTAAGCTATCCTTCCCCTAGTTAGAGAATCTACCCCTAACTATCCTATATGCAAATATATGGCAATCATATATGAGCATATTCCTATCCTTTCCCTTTTCCCCTCCTTAGGTTACTATGATTCCCGAGTTAGTTTTCCCTTTCCCTCTTAGTAAAACCCGAACCATTCCCTTTAGGATTCCTATACTCTAGGTTAGAAATAACTTTAGGATATCCCTAGAAAACATAAGCTTAAGTATAGAATACCTTAGACATTAAGATAGGTTAGAAACCCTTAAGAAAATAGGAAATAAGATTAGGAATTTTTGAGGTTTTATAGATTAGAAACCAAATCCCTACCCTGATAGATAGAAAAATTAGGAATATATCCCTATAAGATAGGATATAGGTCAACATAAGAATTCATTAAGGACATTAGGATTATAACATAGGTTAGATTTTAGGATTAAATAGTAAACCTCCACCCTAAACTATTAAACCTCTAGTTTAGGTTAGGCATATTAAGCTTCTACCTGTAAAGGTACATAAGCAAGCTTCTACCCTATAGGAATAGACTATTTTAAGGATATAGATCACCTAGACCTAGTAATTAACCTTTAGGATTTCCCATATAAATTTCTAGGATTTAGAAACTCTTAGGAATAATACACCATTAGGACATCTCAAACCTACCCTAAAAATTTATAACCTAGATCTAAATCTTGAGACTATTATCTATAACTAGAGATAAGATAATTGGGGATATTAGATTACATCTTAGGATTTAATATTTCTTAGGAAACACATTAGGAATTACACTTAGAAGATAACATGGATACTACTCTAACTGGTTTCAAGTACCTAGAAATAGTAATACTTATAATAATAGTGATACTCGTAGTAATAGACAACTTAAAACAAAAGAGAAAACCTGAAACCTTACCTAGGAATAGTAACACTCCTAGTAAAACCTTAGGAAAGAAACCACTTAAACATACTCCCACTTTAGAACCCTCTACTTCCTTAGAACCAAACACATCACCTTTAGAAGTTTAGGTCAAGTTAAGAAAAACTAGAAGAACCTTAGGGGGGAAAACAAAAACTTGGAGGAATCTAGTAAATCTTAAAATTCCATTAGGATACTATCTCTACAGGTATCCTATACTTTTACTCCTTCGTTTAGTCTTATTTTTCCAAATTAAACCCTACCCTTCCGTTTCCCCACATCCTTTAATTCAAATTTCACTCTCCCGCCTTTTTCCACTCCCTCCATTTCAAAATTTTATTCTCCCACCTTTTTACTCTACCGTTTAATCCTACTCTTCCGTCTAAACCCACTCCTCCATTATTCCTTCACTTCTTCATACCTTCCTATTTCATCCCTTGCCTTCTTTCCTTTTCACTCTCTCCCATAAAAATTCACCCTTCTACTTTCAATCCTTCTTTTCACTCCTTTTTCATTTCTTTTCGTTCCTCCATCATTTTTCACTCTATTTTTCCTTCTCTATATTCTCTCTCCACCCCATCCTACAAGGTTATAAGAATTAGGACTTGTATTTCTCGTCATATCGCAAGATTCTATTAGTTAGATCTTGTAAGAATATCTATGCCAAACTTTAATCCTCATTATGTTCGACTATGGTATTACATTATCTCGCCTTGCAAAGGTTGCAAGAATGAGATAACGCCCGTCACACTAGTCATAACATGGTATAACTACCAGGTGATTAGTT